>JAUKPT010000061.1:0-26476 GCA_032273505.1 Nanomia bijuga | reverse complement strand
TCCGAAATGTGCGAGATTTTTTCGAGTGATTTACCCCCTCGATTTAACCTACCCAGTAAAATTGCATTTTTTGGTTGAATTGGTCAAAATGGCTGAAATTGCTTTTTCGACTCTAAAAAAATATGATTCTTTTTGCTGCTCAATCATGACAGGCGGCATTTTAAAAAAAAATATAACTTCACTCTAAGAAAAGAAAAGGAGTGTGGTGATTTGGAAGAGGGCTGGTTGGGGGGACAAGGGCTTGTTCAATAAGTTTATAACTTTTTCAAGTCCTGTAAATTAAAAAAAGATCAAAACACCGCCTTATATTGTCATACTTATTCTATAATTTTACGCATTTATATTTTTTCCTTAACTTATTATTAACTTGAAATATATTTTTATTTGATTTGATTGATAGTGTAGTAGTAGACAATAACATATTGCCAGAAGTTAAGAGACGGAAGAAAAGTTCTGCTTTAATTGCTTTCATAAAAAAGATACGATCAAACCTTATCTGGCTAATGAATTATAGCTGTAATGGTTGAAGATTATATTATGAAGATTCTGATTGCTGTTATTATTTTGGATTTTACCCTATTTGGACTGGGCTTCGAGTGCTATAAGACTAACAACTTTTAATTTTTGAGGTGGGGGTCCTATTTTGAAGGGTGCGGGCAGTCTGTCTGTTTTTCGAATTTTGACGTCATCGTTATAAATGTATTCGTTAAGGTTCACGCTTAATTACGAATGTTCTCGCGAGAATTTTCGGCTTTCATATGGCCTCGGTAAGGTTGGCGAGTTTCTCCTCTCCAAAAAAGGGAGGCAGATCGCCACTTTTTTGTGATGACGTAATTATAAATTTATAGAAAAACCTGCCAAGTGCCTCCCTCGTGCCTCCCTCCCACAAATTGGTTGAGACATCCTGGAGTTATAAATTCAAAGAAAATGGTTTTTGGTCCATTATGTTGCTAACGCCATCATTATAAGTTTTTTTATATATGTACGGAAAAACCTGTCAAGTGCCAAAGAACGACGTCACTAGCTCCAAATTTCAAAAAAACTGGTGGAGATGTTTCTCATAACACTATAAACATATCTTAAAAAAATAGCCACATATCACTATCCAAACAAAAGAAAACAGTTGTTTCTTTTTTGGTTAAAATGTATTGAAAATATAGGAAAATCCGTTCTTACCCCTGACAAAAGTCCTCTAACTTCCGAAAGGGGGGTCCAATTGACCTAAAACCTTGCAAAAGGATGTAAAACTAAATAAAACTAAAAGTTAGAAAATTATATGAGGCGTAATGCTTTTTTGTTTTCTGTTTTTTGTTTCTGATTGTTTTTTAAGTGCTTTTTAAACTGCTTTCTGCCATGTATTGATCAGTATCCAGTCTTTTCATGATTTGTTCCTATTTTTAGCCAGTTTCGTCCCTAATGCTCATTACGAGTGATTTTTCATTGGAAGGAATAAAAGGAAAAGGGAGTAGGTATATATATTAGACATACATGCTCGAAGGAGTGGCAATTTGTTGTTTTGACTAATGAGACTAATTAATATCGTCCCTAATGCTCTTATAAAAAATAGTATTGGATATAAGTTTGCCATGCATGCTCGAATTAGCCAAAGTTGTTCCTTGCAAATCTGCCTACTGTGGAAAATAAAACAGGCACGAAACCTGCTCAGAATGATAATTGTAACAGATCCATCCTTTTGTGGCGTTTGAAGTTTGGAGCAATTTCAAAAATATCATTGAGTCTCTTCTTATAGCAGATTAATTTGTCATTAAGTAATGATTCTGGGAATATAAATAGGAATATAAATAGTAAAGGAAGATGGGGAGGAGAAAACATTGTTTCTTTGGTCGTAGTGATGTATATATTATAAATCTTCCGAGTAGAAAGATATTACCATTGACATACATGAAATGTCAGATGAGGTATCAATCTCATTCGAAGTATTTTCACCTTAAAATGCCATGATAATAGAAGATTCTAATGTTTGAATTCATGACATATTCCACGAGCACATATTAAGAATAATCCTATGATCAGTTTATAAATCATTTTGATTTTACTTAGTGAAAAATATTTTTGGTCATGGGTGGGATATTCTTTCCAAGGTAAAGTTTGAGCTTGAGCAGTGAAACCTATTTATATAAGAATATCACACCTGCCATACAATTTTGGTTTGTTTATAAATATCTGGTGTAAATTTGTACAAAATAAGCTGCATTCGCCATTATTCAATCGACATCAAGTTTAATCCACTTAACATAACATAAATCCAAATAAACTTCCCGTAACTTGATACCAATTTAAAATTAAGCTTATTTATCTGACATTTTTATTTCCTTTTTTAACTTATAAAGATAATCTTACACTATGTAACAATAATCCTCTTTAAAATAAAGTGTATTAGGATTAAGTTGTTTAGGGTTTACACACATTTTGCTTCATAACAATACTTCCTGGAGTCCAGGAAGAGAATGGGGGCGGGGTACAATTCTATGTTTGAGAATGGATACAAAACGATTTCATATCAAATACTTTTCTAAAATGTTTTGTGGAGTAATAGTATCAGATCGAACACAAGAAGGACGTTTAGAATTGAATGCTCTATGGATGGTATGATGATTTTTGCTATAGAGTAGGCCATGTTTGTTTGAATATGGATGTTATAATATTTTATAAAAGTTTTATTATGATTTTGTTATCGCATGAAAGAGCAATCGAAAATCATTTAGACGTATTTTTGGAGAGTTTTCTTGGATATTTAGAAGTGTATACTCTGTGGTGTGGATGGTATGAAGATTTTTCTTATATTATATATTTCTGGGCCATCGTAAGTGAGAAAAAGAGACATTGTAGGTATTTTGTTAACTAGAATATTGTAATATTGTCAGACTAAATAAGGTTTTTGATGCAAAAGTTTTAGAAATTACCAAAGTAGCAGTTTTACTATATTCTTTGCATTTGCATCGGATCGAACGCAAATAGAACGTATATAAAGACGCTCACAATATAAAATAGATGTTTTGATGACTTTTCTAAAGGTTTTATGATTCTTTCACTGCGTGAGAGGGAAAAGTATCTCTTTTATACGTTTTTTTTGGAGACTTTTCTTGGATGTTGTGACATTGATGAATAGAATATCAATTGAACACAAAGGAAATTTAAATTAACTACTCTTTTAACATATGGACGTAACGTGGCGGATATGATTGCGCTCCTTTAAAGGGATGTTGTCATAATTTTGATATCGTTTGATGGAGAAGGATCTCTTTTGTCCATCATTTCTATTGATGTATTATGTAATACTGCTAGATTCAGCATTGTAATCTATTTAACACGAAGTATTAGATGTGAATGTTTTGATGGCTTTTTGAGGAAGTTTTAATAATGCAGTCGTTTGAGAGAGAAAAAGGATATCTTTTTTAGGACTTCTGGTACTTTTATTATATCAAATGTAGAATTGTTTATAAATGTTATGGTTTGCAGAGGAGGTTAGCATTCACCTTTTGTGCACGAATTCGCCACAAATTATAATATATGATTTCTAAATCAACCTAAATTATCGTAATTTTCCAAATAATTGTAAAGCAATTGTGTAGAACTGATTTTGACGGATTTAGGTAGATCAGAGTTAACTTTTCCAGCAGAATTATGTCTTGATAGTCAAAAAAATAGCTAAAAAAAGTTTCTAGTTTCTGAAACAATGTATCACTTGCATCTAATCACTTTCATATGCATAGGCTTACACGCCTATAAGTATGTGGTGTATTCTAAAGGTAAAGTTTCGAAAGGTATGACCTCAAGTGTGAAAGATTCTTAGGTGTGACTTCAAGTAACCCATTTCAACACTCTATTAGAAAACTTTTTGATATACATCACGAATGAAAGAAGTGAAGTTGATATCGTTTGCATCTACATGATTATATCATCTGGAAAAAGTGGGAAGATTATATGGTATGTTGTTTTACAATATATGATAATATCACTGTGTACATTTTGGGGTCACAGGAAGGAAGCCTTTACGAACCACCATTCTTGAACAAATCTCCGCCAAGGTCGTTATGTAGACAGAATGTCGGTTTATTTTGTATGCAGATGTTTTGCTAAATTAGTTTTTTTATAAAGATGGACAAGTTTTTTTCACAATACCCTTGACTTCGGATAACGCACCAGGATATGCGTTCAGAATCGTACTAGACCTTTGTGATGATACATCCAATCCATCCGATAGTTGATTCACTTTGAAAAGAGGTAAAAACCTTAGATCTGGCTCGAAAAAGAGGATTTTGAATCAAAATCTAGACAAAAAATATTTGGATCCAGACGAAAAATCCTTTAATCTGAAACAGAAAAAGGGATCCTCCGATCTGAGGTAGGACGTCATCACGAACGAAAGATGATTTAGATCAAATTGGTGCTCATCGCAGAGAGGTTGGATTGTATTGTTGTTTAATTATATGTTTTGAAATGGCGTTCAAGTACAAAGTAGGAGACTCGGACCTAATGATTTGTTCAGAATCTGATGAAATGTGAATGACTTTTTCATCTTAATTCTAATCATACGTCACAGTTACGGCGCTAATTGGACCTCAAATAGTAGCAGGATGGAAGCATTTTGTCGTTGGGAGTGTCCGTAGGAAAGTATGTAACAAAGTTACAATGATGAAAACATTTTTGAGTGAACAAATTACGATCTTAATGATGTAATTTTTAGCCAATCAAATGTCTAAATTAGACAAACTTTTGAGGTGACTCCTAACGCAACGACATAATAAGGAAGAACAATAGTAAGAATATATAGGCATGGTTGTTAATTTAATGGTCAAAAGCGTAAATGCAGTACAATGTATGAAAGATGTCAGATATATCTTATACTTATACTGCAGAATGTTCGAGACGCCCATGATACCATACTCCAAATACTTTTCACGCATTTATTAAATGAACGTGTGTTTGGCATAGTAGTGGAATTCCACATACATGTCATTACTACCAATAATATGACGTACAAGTTAATTAGTTTAATGTGTATTAATGCATGTATTAATGCATAAGTGGGTATTTATTATCATAGTTAGTAGATCTAATGGTTATGAATCATATTATTATATGTTATTGAGGATGTTGTTCACGGCTAAATAATGACCCATTGTATTGAAATCTATCGATAAAACGATCAACTCGAAACAATACCATTTTCATTAACCTAATAAGAATAACGTCATAATAAATTTAATCGTGATATATAGTAGATAGATTCGTAAATTATAAGTTACGTGATATAAGCCGTGCACAAATGTTCGTTCCAAGATAAGAAGATGCCTTTATGATAATTCAATGGCGTTTCATAACCATATGATGTAATAACTATGGTGTTATGTGCCACTAGTTGAAAAGTCACTGTAGTTAATGATGATTAAAGTGTTAACCTGATGTCATGAAAAGAAGGCCCAGGGTTTGTTGATTATCGAAAAATGATATGCGGGGGATTTTTATGTTGCTTTATATGGCGAGAATTTAAAAAAAATCAAAATATATTATTCTTTTTTTCTGGGTCAACATATAAAGCTTCATCTTAATCTTTTTCATAATTTTGCAAATCAAACTTTCATAACAAAAACTCATCAAACCAATTATGTTTTCTGGCAGACTTGCACAACTTTTACAAAATGTTCAATTTCGAATGATATTTTGCTAATTCATTTACGCATAAGTTCTGTTATCCATGGAACAGTTCCAACATTGATTATTGCTCTTACAAGAAACCCGAAACAATATCGGAGAAGAAATAAAATGATAAGCACTCGCAACAGCGTAAAAGGTTGTAAATATCATGTGTATTTGCTTTTTTGAATAATTTGAATGATCTATTCCATCATTTTTTTAAATCCTCAACAAGCCTATTTATTAGTCAAATCAACATTTTTATGACGTGTTAAAATGATGAACCATAAAAATATTACAGCATAAACGAATCAAATTTTAATTTTTAACCAATAAATTAAACAAGCTTTTTGACACAATCCTTAACCCATTTTGTTACGCGTTGGATAACTGGGTACTCGTTTATAAAGTTGAGATTTGCTCAAAATTTAAGAACACCTTAAGAACACGCCCAGGCTGAGTGTAATAGATTACATATAAATGTTATTGATGTTTAGATCACTGATCTAAAAAAGCTAATTTACTGAATTTTTGAATTTCTTTTGTAGCTACAGTCATTTGGCTTTCGTTTGTTTCTTTTTCGTTGAAGTTTTTCTAAGAACGGCTATAAGAACATCTGAGGCTGAAAAATGATGAAAAATAAGGACATCCGGACTGAAATTAAGGTGTTGTTATAAAAGAAAGTGTATATGTAAAACTACCAACTAAATCATAATCAAAGGCAGATTTTGTCATATGAAATTTATCTCTCCTTCCCTGGCGATTAATTTTATAAATGAAAAATATTTTTGAAAAGAAAACGAATTAGACAGTTTAAAAATTACTTGTTTATACCTTCGATCGAAAAGGAGTAGGAATTTTACTCTCAGGCAAAAGAAATACTTCCAAAACAAATTTCTTTCCACCAGCTAGACAATTCATTCATTCAAATCATATGGTATGAGACAAAAAAAACATAGTTTACGTTTCAACAACAAAAATATTTCCAACCCTCATCAATTCATTTAGAACGATTTCACACCATTTCATATATGGAAACTCAAGAAGTGACAATTTGCAGACAATTTGTATGGTGAACTTGCTGTTAGATCAAATATCACCGACATGATTTTAAACTTCACACTTGTATATTTCTCTTGAAAAACACGTTTAGAAGTATATAATTATTTTTTTGTCAAATCTGCCATTATTATTTTCTTCTTAAAATAGAGAAGACTGTCCTGCTCAAAAATAAGCTGACTGCATAAATTGAGGTTTTTAGGTAAGAAAACTTAATATTTGTTTTTCTTTCGCTCTATAAATAAGATATAACTATTTTGATGTTTGAAAAGATGCAATAAAGCAATAAAGGTATAGATTAGGACTTAAAATAAGATGGCCGGATTGTTATTTATTTAGTCTTTATTTATTTTTCAATTAACCTTTATGGTCACTTATGATAAAACAGTCTTGCTGGTTGTTTTTGAGTCGGTTTTTTTTTCACTTTACCGAGAGAGTTGGTGGTTATTCATACTGGCTAATATGGAATGCATTCAGTATATTTACTCATTTTAAAGTAAATATTTCTTTTTTGAGTAGAATAATGATAATAATAGATAAATGGGTCACGAAATATGAGTTTCAGGGCGTTAGGAAAGATTTTACTACCCAAATCCAAGTATTTGGGACCCCTTCTGAGAGACCAGTCGTGAAAGGAATCATTTTCAAAGAAAAAGGAACAGATGTAGATGATTTCAAACTACATTCTGCTTTCCATAATAAAAAAACAATAAATTCCTAATCTTTACATATCAACATCTTTTCTAACACATTTGAATCCTAATTCTGACATTATTTATCCAGATAGTTAATACTTCCGGCTGAACCCTTTGAGAGTTTAATTTACACTGACTGGGCGATTCGTATGGAAGTATACTTATCACTGTCAATCTAAGTTTCATTTCTCAATTCAATATCCGAAACACTAAGTGAATTTGATTAGACAGATTCGATTATCAACTGTGTGGGTTCGTTTATCTTTATTGCATTTGTTAAACTAATATGGTGTTTAAATGTATGAAGTCATTGGAAAAGGATCAAGGTTTTTTGATTTCTTTTTAACAGAAAATGCACATTAAGATAAGAAAATATATTTAGTTGAAAACCCATTAACTGCCCAATAATTGAATTGATTTTATGCATAGTACGTTATTAGAAAAATACGCACGAAAAGGATTATCTGTAAAGCCGAAGGGGGTGGGGGTGAGGGTGAAAATTTTTAACAGGGATGTTCTGTTTATGGCCCCCAATTGGTAAGAGACGTTCGAATATTTTTAGCTAAATGTGATTATCAGACAGACCAAAGACTTGAAAACTGGTTCTCGTTGCTATTCCACTTAGCTCTTAGCATGGTAGATTTGGAGCGAGAGTAAGCGGTGAAAAGACAGGCGTCGCGGCTACCCCTAATCACGGGTTAAAGCGTATGAAGATAAAGCCTTCGGGTCGCCCTCGACTTGTTTTGACTTGTTCTCTTTTTAAAAATTGGCCAAATCATTTATTACTAATTTCTTCAAAATAATGACTAATGAGGTTGAAAATTTTGATTTTGTAGGTCAATAAAATTACCTTATAGTTGTAAAACGAGATATTTTTTCTACATAATATTTTTATAAAACGGTGCATTTTGATTGAATTGCATATGGTAACGGAAACTACTACATACTTTATTTTGACCTAAATTCCTTAGCTTTTTAATCTAAATTCCTTGATGCATGCTTCAATAGCTGCCAGCAGAGTGCATTTTCATTTTTTTCTTCATTTGCAATTGAAAGAATTTATCTAAAATGAAATTTCTTTTCGTGCCAAAGCATTTGATCTATTTGCCAGTTCAAATTATTGTCTTCCAAGCTATCATATCGATAATTTCTTTATGAGAAACAACAGAATCAAAGGTAAGGAACGTTGTGAATGTCTTATTTGAAAAATCTTGTCGAGTCTAGTTTTTTATCAACATTCTTGGCTAATTCTGTCGTAATTTTTACTAATCTTATCGGGTTTTTAAGCATAAGTTGTTGGATTTTTGGCTACCTTCATCGGATATCTTTCTAAAGCAGATGAGGTCTCTTGGGACAGTTGACACATCGGTATTGTTGCTAATTATCCTTAAATGCAATTTCACATTATTTAGCAAACTCATTTTTGCATCTTGTCTGTGATGTTCAGCTTCTCTTTGTTTCATTCAAGTTTACAATGTTAAAAAGATCATCTGGCATTTACTTGCATTTCGTGATCTTTTGCAGCATTACATGCCGAAATTTGTTCCATTTCCTCATTTTCCGTTCCTATTTCAGGAACACAATCTTCCTGCATCATGAGGAATGCTTTAAGTTTAGACTGATTCTTTCTCGAGAGAATGAAATCTAATGTAATGTTTTATTTTAAGTTTGGTTTATTGCACATCTTTTCTTTTGGTAAAGATCATTTCTCGAAGAAGTTAATGAGACATGGAGGTCACTCTTCGCTAATAAGATATCTTGATATCTTAAGAATTCTGTTTCGTGTCTGGAAGATGTCCATGTCATCATTTTTGGTTTGTTTCCTTTTTTTCTCTCTAGAGAAACTTAATGAGTTCGATATGACAAAGGTGCAAACTATTTGAAGTTTTGTCTGAAAAAATGTGAGAATTAGGACAAAGATGTAACTAATATTTTGACCATTTGATAACGTGATAATTTACATTTTTACTTGATTGTTCCCATCTGCTTTTTTCTTAGTGTTTGACACTTATAGCAAGGATGAATGAATAAGAGATAATTAAAAACATGTATCTAACAGTCACAAGCCCAAACCGTAGTTTCATCACTACAAATGTTTCTCGTAATAGAAAAACGTTTCTCGGGGGAAAAAGGGTTCTTGCAGAGGAAGGTTAGAACAGATAGTATGTAAAGACAATTGATTTCGACGTTTCGACTCTTGTTAACCCTATCCGGGCGGAGGGGGGGGGGGTGTCAAAGCGACCCCCAAAAACGCACAAAAACATTTTCCATTTTTGAACAGTTTAATATTTTGACATAAAATCTTTTGACATCTTCCATATTTCCCATCCTTTTGATGTTAAAATACCCACCACTGTCCTGAACCAAGAACAGCCGCTTTGAGGCTAGTTTAACAAAAACATGGGCTCTTGAGCACAACTCTTGATTTTCTACCATTTAAATAGTAAGAGATTTCTGCGAAATCTGAAGATTTAGATAAAGGTTATGAGTCATATATGCAAGCCTAAAAAATACCTTAAAATTTAAGTTTAGATCAATAATTAACCTTTGATTGCCTATCAGTAAATTGGTGAAGGATTTCTGCAAAATTCATTATATTTTGCTCGCTAAGTGAGGCACTTAATCTTTTAGATTGATTTATTTCTGGTATTTTGCAAAAATCCAAATACGGGATTGTCTCATAATGCTGTCTAATTTAGAATATTTATTGTTGAAATATTACATCAAGAAGATTTTAATTGGTTCACGAAACAATTTTACCAAAAACTGAAAATTCAAATTATGACCTTTGAAGTGAAGTAATCAGATTCTTGATGAAGTAATTTGCAACCAATTAATCGTCGAAATAAGACAAACTTTTGAGCATTATGTTTGCAAACTCTCACTTTTAGCAATGTTACAATGCCTTTCACATCAATAACCAGGAAACAAACAATTAATCAATAAATTAGCAAATAAATTAGATAAATAGATTGATATATCAAATAATTACAACACCAAATAAATTAAATTTTCAAACGGTATTGATTAATAAAAATTGATAAAAATAAAATCAATTAGATTTGTCGATTTTTTTTTTTTGATAAATCAAAATAGCAAATCTAACGAAATTCACATGCTCTATTATGTCGCATGTATCTGTATTTCTGAGGCTTTATTCCGTTACCCCCTACTCGGAGTCATTGTCATGTTTTAATGATCCTCCTCTCGACCATTGGAATAACCTTTCGTAAATCTAATACAGCATTCCGAGGATTCTTGACACAGTAGTTTTAATTGATGGCAATTAGTATGAAGAATAGGGTAGATTGTGTCAGTTGAGATGATTGCATGCTTCAAGTTCAAAGGGTAGTTTGGAACGATGACAATTAGTTCAAAGGGTCGTTTGGAACGATGGAATTTGGTTTTGTCATTTGTTGGATTTAATTAGATGTGTTTGTTGTCGACTAATATTTTGTTGATGAGAATAAAATCAAACAGTTAGCTGATGTCTGTCTGGATATAACAACAACACCACACCAGGTAGGAGTTGACAATTCATCTGATAACTTTTTAACATTAATTGTCATCTGTTATCATCATGTAAGCCAAATGGCAACTACTTTAACCCTACAAAGACTCTGATTCTTTAAGGTTTTTTAACGTCTTTGTGAAGGCAATATATTAAAAATATTTTCATGGAATTGGTCAGTAGGGAGGGTAAGTTTTATATTTACTCATCTCATCGTAGTGTTTAAAAGGCCATGGGTCATTTTGAACCCAGTTGCAATAGGATTACAGTTAACCAAACAAATTATTGAAGAGTGAATCGAGAATATGAAAAAAAAACAATTTATTGTCATGTTTATCTCTTCTCATTTATCGTTATGCGCTTGAGCCAGAGTTTGGAGTATCAACTATTTCCTATTGATAGTATCCCCTAAATTATCCAGGTAGTCGGATTCAAAATGATTGACGTTGTATGAAGCGGTGTATTTAGGAGGTGGATAGCAACTCGGATGGACTGGCAATATCATAAGGGATTGTCGCCAAATTATGGCTAATTCAATCTTTTGATAGGTTGGAAATTACATCATCAAAATACTGGTTGGTTTCATCATTTTAACAAAACATCAAATCGGTGATATTGAAACAATAAGCTTCAATAAGCAATAATCTTATATCTTGATGATGTAATTTTTAACCAATCAAACGGCTAAAATAGCCGAAATTTGGCAATAATTCCTTGATCAGTTTATATATATCAGGTTTCATGTAATATACATAATTGCATGAACTTCAACGCTTTTTGATGATTAACAGGTTCGAAGATAGAAATCAAACAGTTAGCAGATGTTTTACTTGGAGGAGGAGAAAAGCAATTATACATCTGACAGAAGTTTGACATTGAACGATAATTACTTTATTTACTGTTCCTCGCTTTGGACTGCTTTTAATTTCGAGACATTATTTTCATATTTTTTAACACAAAATGTGTGCAGAATGATCTGTGCACTATTGGGAACAGTAAATCCTTTTGGTTTTTTTGTTTGTGGGCTAAGCGATGAACCTTGCGAGCAGAGAAAACCGCGAGCAAAAATTGGCGCGAGCTAATTTTTGCGAGTTTCGCGACATTTTGTGCTTGCGACATTTAGTTTCTTCGCAAATTAGCGATCTCTACTTTTCCTGTTAAAGTCGCAAATAGATTTTCACGACTTTAGTGCCATTTTGTGCTCGTAACTTTTATAGCATAACTGCCAACCTATTTCTTGATGTTACAAGAAGATAAAACAATGCTATATTTTTTGGTTTACCTTAAGATTGCCGATTACTGTCAGAAAGTGTTTGTCAATTAACGCCACTTCCGTCTAAGAAGATATTAACCAAAACCATTTCACCATCCTTATCAAGGTCTATTTTCGGAACTGTTGTAACATTGAAACGATTTTCTTTTTCAGGGAGGAAATAATTTCTTACCATCAACATGTGTATCAAGATGTTGAGCCACAGTTTGACAGTGAGTGGTTTAGGAACACGTGCATCTATCACGTTTTTCTATATGCCACAAATCCGTTTATGATTTGGTAAACATAACCGGATTATTTCTATTTTTATGTGTTCGGGTTGAGAGATCATCTAAAAATTTTGAATACTCTAGACTATGGTCAGCTTGCTTGCCAAGACTAATCTTGACTGGTTTGATTTTACATTACTGTATGAAGAATCTCAGTGGCGGATCTGGCCCAATTTCTTAGTGTCTTCAAAAGTGATGCTTACTCAAAGCATTGTGGATTTTTTTTAATTGAAGCACTGGAAACGAATTAAAACAATACTTCAGGACATATTCTTTTGAGTGTTTCCTCGTCTTAAACCAAGTTCAACGCTTAGTCTTAAAGAAAAGAAAATGCCAAAAAAAATTGATCTTATCAAAAATGAGTGTCTTCAAAAAGATACTGAAGACACTCCAGATCCGCCACTGAATCTGATTGGTTCATTTAAAAATGTCACAATTTGATGTCTTCTTCGTGAAATATTTTCAATAACATTTATACATGTTTTTTCTTTCAAAAATGAATACAAGATTGGAGACCCCCCTTGTATAAATTTTTCAAATGGCCCGAGAAAAAAAGTTGCAAATTTTCTAATTCCTTTTTCATCAACTTCCAATCAGTATTTTCACACCAACCGAATACATAATGTAGAAAATCTGAAAATATTACCAAAATTAGTTTAAAATTGCAGAAGTTATAGCGATGTAAAAAAATCCGGCCCAGTTATTTTGAAAAATACTTGAGTCATGCAACTATAAGAAATTTTAAGCATGTCACAATCTACATGCAACTATTCGAGTTATTTCGTTGCTCACTTGCACGGGAAACAGGAGAAAAATCTCATATCAAATATAGTGCATGCTGTCAACTAAATAAAAGACATAAACATGCTGCTTAAACTAAATTCTGAAAATGCATGGCGTCCTTTAGATATTTGATATCTTCTATTATAGATTGAAATTTTGTCGAGGTCACACCATTTTCTAAAATAATGGTTCATTTTTAAGCTTTGAACTACCATCAAATCAGCTCTGATGCTATAAACCAAAAGCAATAATGATTCACTATGTTTGATAAGAATAAGAATAATATATATCTCTCATATATATCACACACTCACAAAGCCTGTAACGTTTAGTATGTGTCATTTATTTTCAGGCAAAATCATTCATTTCTACCCATGTTACCCCCTACTGTGCCAAATATTTAATAATCCCCTTAAATCCATTCCATGCAAGTCTCATATTTTCTCAAATATTTTCTTCAAAAATTGCATCCCGTCGGGAAATTGATGTCTGACTCAGCTTTTAATCTTTTTTAGATTTCCCAATTGAATTGTGGGTAAAGATTGGATTTGAAACGGTGGTCATTATAAAGGCAGTTTATAATGATCGAGGAGATGTAAACAAGACGAATAACCTGTGTGACAAGAAAAGGTAAACTTCTTATTGCATTTTTTGTTCATTTTCATTTTTCATACTTCAGAGTCTTCAATCGTCATTTTATATACTTTTCTTGAAAAAACATCGGATTTTAGACCTGAACTCTATCTAAACTATATGAATTTAATATATTGAGTTGGAAAATTATAGATATTTGAATTTTCGGACATTTTTTTATTGCCGATATAATGTTGATTCATAATACTTTCCGAATGTTGATTTCATCTTGATTGATCATAGACCTTAGCAACAAGATGTCTCTGTTTGTAAACAGATCCAAAATCGGATTAATCCAGCATAATTCATATAAAATATAATGAAAAGACAAACGTTCGTAAAATGATCTTATCAACCAGTGGTGTATCTGGCTCAATTTATGAGTGCCTTCAAAATTCATATTTAAGCTCGAAGAAATTTTGAATATTGAAACACTGAAAATGCAAAGAAACCAATACTCCAAGACCTCTTTTAAAAGAGTTTTTGCCCTTATGTAGTACCCTGTTTAACAACGTTGAGTGCTAACGTAGCTTAAATGATAAAAAGCATAAAAAATTCTCTCATCAAAAATGAATGTCTTTATGACAGCACTGAAGACTCCCCAGATCCGTAACTGTGACAACTTTATGAAAATATGATGTTTCTTCACAACAAATCATTTATCAAAATGCCTGATCAGATGAATCATAAGCTGTGATCATTTTCTTGACCGCAGTCTTTTGAAAATACAAAATCATAAATAGGTGGTCGTAAGCTGCCAAATATTGTGACTAGTGCTAAGTACATTTTTATAAACAAAACATTCAGAAACATATGCTTTGATGACGAAAAACTGGTATTTTTAAATCTCTTGAAACGGTTAAGAAATGTAAATAATCTACTAAAAGATAATTCCCATAATCTTCTTACCATAACAGAATCTTCAAATAAATCTTGATTAACTGTTTTTGATGGTGAAATTCTGATTAGGCGGTATACTTTTAGTAAACCCTTAATCCTGTTGGACTAAAAGTGATCGTGATCGTGATTCTTGTGTAATTGTCATGTGCAAATCTCTTTTTTAATTAATTAGTACCGAATTGAATTTTCATACAGGTTTAAATTAATCAAAATTAATATGAAATTAGAAAATAAATGAAAAAAGCTTGAGTGATTAGTTTCATGCTTAACAAAGAGGTAGTTGAAAGATTTGTTTATTTGGGAGTTGGGAGATTCTTTTAGGAGTTGAGAGATTTGGTTGGGAGTTGTTTTCGTACGAGAGTACTCGGTCCTCGTTTAACTTGGTGACATGACCTAGCAGACAGACTATTTCTTCTAAGGCAGTGATCTTCCATTTATACCACGTATTATGACTTTATACACATGTTTCTGTGTACTATGTGTTCTTTTTTCCTTTTTTGCATCCGCCCAGGTAGTGGTATTAGATGAAGGGGAATGACCATCATTGTAACAGAAACGCATTTGCATTTGTTAAATGTTTTTCGTTGACGTTTTGTTGATATTTCCAAACAAACTATTCATGTAAATGCTAAAGTAGGGGTGGCTACCAAACGTGTATTCTTGTTGAATAAGAAGGTTGTGGGAAGGGAAAAAGGCCAATCGTCTTTGACAAAGAAAATGGAAATGTTTTGCAGCCAAAATTATAATAATTCATAAAAACAGTAAACAATGTATTTTGAATTAGAAATACATCATAGGGGTGGCTAAATAATCGATTAAAAATCTATATTTTCTCGTTATATAGACAGACGGTTTGGTTTGTTAGTTAGAATAGCAATTTAACGGACGTACAGGTAATACTGTGGTGCATTTCATTTCCTCTTCCCAACGATTTGTGCCTTAGGCGCATTGATATATGTTGTTGTCCAGTAATACCGGTTGACTTCTGTTTTATACAATACAAATATGCAAATAGTAAGGTTATTGTTTGATACTCTTGCATTCCAGATAAATAGGAATGTTTGCATTAAT
Organism: Nanomia bijuga; assembly: GCA_032273505.1. Classification (NCBI taxonomy): domain Eukaryota; kingdom Metazoa; phylum Cnidaria; class Hydrozoa; order Siphonophorae; family Agalmatidae; genus Nanomia; species Nanomia bijuga. The sequence goes on along the minus strand of JAUKPT010000061.1, from coordinate 10,624 downwards.
TGTGCGGTTAGCCAAAAATCTAATTGTCTCAGCTGTGCAGTGTTGGAATCAAGACCACTACCTTACTTAAGGAGTCGATGTGTCGAAGTTTCAGTTAACTGACTAAGGAATTGTCGCCAACTTTTTTATATTTTAGCCGTTTGATTGGTTAGAGATTACAGCATCAAAAAGCTAATTGGCTCAAATCAAAATGCCACAAATTGATATATTTTTTTAAATAGAAATGATGAAAACACTTCTACATTAACCAATCAGAATATTGATGATGTAATTTACAACCAATAAAAAGATTGAATTAGCGAAAATTGGCGACAATTCCTAAAGAAGCATGAGAGTTCCAATATCAAAAAGACATTCTTAAAATATTTCTATAAGGAGTATAAAAATATAATGTTGATCATCAAATTTATATTATAAATTGTGTCCATGTTAAGTTCTTCCTTTCGATTTATCACTCTTTCTATAAAGAGGGAAATTCCAGATTAGATAAAATGAACATAAGATATGTATTCCCATACCGTCTGGTCTTCTATCCCACCTGTTAAATGTTTGAGAATAGATCATTCAATTTCCTGGTTTTGTCAATGTAATTTTGGAATTTTGAGAGTTCCTGATAAGATTAAAAATCATTCTCGATTAAAATCCAAGATATTATATGTGGAATTCAACTTGATTCCTTTGACTAAAAGACTTCTAGAAAAAGTATACTTTTAAAAAGAAACATATATGATGAAACTTCCGTACATATATACCAATCTCTCAGATGATATTTTCAATATTTTCCCATACCGGATCATTTCATGATATAATATCGACGATGAGCATTTTATAGTATGAATATTGACTCAGGGGTAGTGGCCTGGTAGACAGGTGTGTATATTATGTACAAACGAGTGTCAAGGCTTCTCGGAAACTCGAGCTTTGTCACATTTGATTGCTAATGGTTGTGTAATACATAATGTAATATCACGGTAGGTTTTTATCAGGATTGATTTTTCTATGTGGTTAATATCAATTGTCTAGTCAGTCACAGATTTATACTTCACTATATGTCCTTAATTCATTTTCTGCTCGGGAAGTACTGGTGTACTGTGCATTGTTAATGTGTAAATGTTGCAGTAAGGACCCTATGTTTCAATGGATATGCAAAGCTTTAGGCTGTAGGCTGTATCAATGTAAGATGCACTTCCTACATTAATGCGTTTTTTGATTCTATTTTTCAATATATTTTGATACTTCTTTTTTTGTTTGAAAGTCACATTAAAACACTTCATTTCAATTAAAAGAACTAAAAAAAAAAGATGAAAATTTTGAACTTCTGAACCGCTGGATGAATAAAAATCATAAATACACCATTAGAATCCTCAAAGTTTGGGAATCTGTCGATGAAATTAATTGCAGTAGTAAGCAGCACGCGACGAAATGAATGTTAATGTTACTTTATATTTCATAAGGCAAGCAAATTAGGTAATAAAAAAACAATAGATTTTCGATGTCTGCGCGTACGATTGAGTGGAGATCTTAAATGTTTGTTTTTTTAAGATACTGCTTTTTTATGCAATTAAACAAATATTTTAATACCACTCATTTGTATTGATTTTGCATTCATGACTGTTTGCATCTGTACGCGTGATTTTATTCTAATTAACAATTTGAAAAGAAACCTTAGGATAAACTCAACAATTTTGATCATTTTGATCAATTTTGATCATTGATCATTGTACATCCTATTTTTATATTGCATTACCCCCGGTCAAGAAAATAACAACGTTTAAATTTGGTCCCCTTATTTGCCCATAACAACCTATACATTTCCGAAGTTCCCAAAGTTTAAGGATTGTAATAGTGTATTTTTACTTTTTTTTTTATCCGGCAGTTCATCTTCATTTTTTCCTAGTTTTTTTTAATTCAAATGATTTCTTTTATATTCTTCGATCAAGTTCTCTAATGTGGCTTTCAAACAAAAAAAGAGTATCAACAAATTTTGAAAAATGGCTTCAAAAAACGCATTTGTGTTGGAAGTGCATCTTATTTTGATAAAGACTATTACCACAATTATACAGCAACTTCAGACAACAGTCATACCAATAGCAATCATTTCCTGAGATCTCCTGCCAGTATTTTACCAATTAAGTTTATAATCGTGTGTACAATTCGATAACCAATTATCTATTATTTAACGGTGACCAAATATTTCTACTATGAGATTCAAAACAGACTGAAATCCGATGAAATCCGATAAAATTCAGAAATAATATCCGGATTAGGTATTGAGAAGAAATAGTTGTATCTCTCTAACACGATCTGGAACCTCGCTTATTGATTTGGAATATTTTGTGAGATATGAAAAGTAGTTTCTAGAGGAAATAAATTGTAAGTAAATGACTGGTAAATTATTAAGAAAAAATCAGGTTTTTGGATTACAGCTTTGAAATTTAAATGGAGGTAATCAATATTTATAAAATGAAGAAATAAGCGATTTCTATTGTTTTATGCTCTAAAACAGGGGAGGAAATAAGCATAATAGGATAATTTAGGGAAGTAAGCAGTAAGAAGTATTGGCCAAAATATTTACTGGTGAATTTCTACTGGGGTAAAATAATTTTCTTTGAGAGATTAGTTTGAATGATACGTATATTTACCAATCTTGAGAAAGATCAAAAAGTGATTCAAATATATATAAGATGATGAGTTGCAAATCATTTAGAAAAGATCAGGGTTTTTCGATAACAGCTTTGAATGTAACAGCTTTGAAGGTACAAAAGATAAATAGAATGAATCACATATTTCATAATCTTGAAAATAATGGTATTGCTAGAAAAGTAAAATGAGAATTAACTGGTTCGTGACTATTGCTGATTTGAAATCAATAAGTATAAAATGTCACTCGTTAGTATTCTCAAAAGAGCAGTTTTCACTCCTAGAATTGCTTTTTGGGTATTCATTTTACTATTCTTATTGCTTCTTTTAATTCTTTTTTACGCTAAATGATAAAGGATTTGTTTTTGGATTACGGCTGTAAATCTTTCCTAATCTTGAGAATGTTGTTGCTAGGCAACAAGTAGAACAAGAGTTATGTGGATCATGACTACTACTGGTTAGAAATCAGTTGTACAAAATATCACTCATAAGCATTCACAACATATAATGCTTTTTTGGTATTTATTTACAATTCTTATTGCTATTTCTTCTTAATTCTTTGTAATGCAAAATGTTATAGGAAGAGTTTTATTTGGTTTACAGATATTGATCGTAGAGATAAGCAAACTTAAATTAGTTTTAGTCAGACACTTTGAAATGATGTGACAAGAGGTCTAGGCTTGAGCAGTCTCTTCTTGGTTTATATGCATTTAAAGTGTTCTTCAAAATATAGAGTAACAACAGATGAAGCTGTGGATTTAATCTTGATCTGTGTGACTATTTGTATTTAAAGTATATTCCAAAACGTGTGAAGCACGTTGCAACTTATTGCAATAAAAACCGTCAATTCTTATCCAATTGATTTAATCTCAATTGGATAAGTCACTTACAGTAGGTGTGTTCTTCTATTTGGTTTCTAGAAACAATATCTGTGCGTGGGTGTTATAAATACCTGCGATAAGTAGTTGAGATAAAACTATGTGACTCATTCTATTACTAAACATGTATTCGCTAATCTATCTATGGTTGATTCGTCAGACAAGTCGAATTGCGATTAGAATCTTAAACGTGTAGGCGTATTTGTTGGTTCTTTTTTTTCTTGGTTGAAACTGTCAATTTGCAAAATTCCTGTTTAGTAAGTTCTTCATTCTTGAACATGGCGTACTATAATAACAGGCTTCTTCACTGTACATAAAAATCTAGCTCAGTGCCTTCCGGTAATTCTTTTGACCTTATTTCTTAAAGCAAGTTTGTATTATTTTTTTAACTGAGCGTGTGCGTTAAAGTCAGCCCCCAGTCGTCTAAAAGTGTGTTCACACTATAAATGTATTTTTAGCTGTGTATAAGAGAAGTGTTCGCGTACAAGCAATATTAACTAATGAACGTTGAGATAATTGATATTTTAGCAATACAGTATTATCAGGCATGCATTAAAACGTTTTAAGTACTGTGCACGAAATACTTATAGTGTGAACACACCTTTAGACTGGGGGCTGACTTTGACGCATAAGTCCACTTAAAAAAATGTTTCCCTCTTTTTCCCCTGTTCGTAACTTCCGATTTTTTTTTATATTTGGCACACATAAAGACCATGATAACGTCTAACTGTTGCTGAAACAAGAAGTCACAATTTTCATTACTTCGCGAGTTTTTGAATGCTTTAGTAAAACCGAAAGTACCTCATAATTCCAGGAAGAGTCATCCATTTTGTTTGAACATTAACTCTTGAGACAATATTTGATAATATAAACTTGCTCTGAAAAGATAAGGTTACAAGAAGTATCGGAAGGCACTGGACTAGATTTTTATGTACAGTGAAGAGGCCTGTTTTTAATGTGTAGCATGTTAAAGTTTTGGAATATTTTATAGATAGAAAAACGTATTTAACAACATGGATAATATTGTCTTCCGCCAGAGGAATAATATTGTCTTGCGCCAGGGGGTAATATTGTCTTGCGCCAGGGGGTAATAGTGTCTTCTATTGTCTTCCATATATCTAGCTCAATGTAGGTTAATGGTTATACTTGTAGCATGTTAAAGTTTTGGAATATTTTATTTAACACCAGGGGGTAATTTCAATAATAGTATAACGGAAAGACCTCCAGGGGGTATGGTAGATAAACATTGGATGTTCATCATATGTCACTAACTGAAAACCAATAATATATACAAACAATTTCCCTTGTGAATTCCAGCCACACTAATGTTTGTGAATGCTACTGTTTGTAGTTATTTTGTTTATGCATGTATTAAAGAATATTTTTTGAATTATAATAGATTATCATTCAAAATATATTTTTAAGAGTCAGAAAAAATTGTAAAAAATGTATAGGTAAAAGTATTGTTAAAGGTATAGCTTCTTAGAACCAACATAATATTCAATTTAATTCGAACAACATGATTGTGTATAAAGGGGCTTCCATTTTTTACGAGGGGTGGTGGTGGTGGTGGGGGAGGTGAAAGATCTTTTTTTAAGAAAATAGAAAACTTTTCCCCCTCAAAAAAAATTCCTCTCACATCCCACCTCTCATAAAATAAAAAATGGAAGCCCCCTAAGCTGCAAGTTCACAAATACACCCAATGCTCGTATACGCTCGTACGAATCGGGGTCTCGTTGAGCCAACGCTTGCCTATTCTTCGCCCATGACAAAATAAGGTTTGGAGTATACGGAGAAGGGTTCGCAAATATTAAAGCAAAAAAATGATGCCTAATTGTTTCAATGGCAAACCAGACAAAAAAACACTTAAAACTTCATGGAACGAAAAGAAATGGCGGGAAAATGGCTGAAAAAAGTGACAGCTCAAAACATGCTAAATGTGCACCAAAAAAATTTATCTACCTTCTCAAAAATGAAAGCTTAAAACGAATAAACGGAGGGATAAAGTTGTCAGGGAAGAAATTTTCGAAAAAAATAATAAGCAAGGGGGCGCTATTCTGGACTCCATAGTATGTTAACTTTTTCCTTTAAATGTTTATGCGAATCAGCCTTTATATGGGCATAAGTAAGGCTAACAGAAAATCACACGTGACCTGGATTATTTTGTTATCGAGAAGATGAATGTCACTTTTGAATTACTTTTTGGTTTTGAGGTTAGTGCATTGCACAACACAAACATATTTAATCTCAGACACAAGCTATTAAAACTGTTTCCGTTGAAATTCGGTTAAAAATGTAAGTAAGTTTCAGGATGAAAAAGAAAATATGACCCCAGCTGGCCAATTATGAGCATATATCTATTTTCCTTTAATCAGACAATTTGTCTAATAATATCCATGGCAAATAAGGAATTTGATATCAAATTAGTTTTGTCATACCACCGGCTTCCCATTGATAAAAGTTATACGCTATTGGTTATAGCCAATCTTAAATAAGTTTTATCCCATAATGCTTTATCAATGCATTCTTATGTCCCTGAAATGCATTTTTCTTGCAGTTTAATTCCAGATGTATAGTTAATCGAGTTTCCGCTATATTTTCCCAAACTATGCGCATTTACTGGCAGGGTGATAAAAGAATATCCTTTAAATTTAATTTTTTATGAAATCAGACAGTTTTGTCTGGTAATTCTACTCAGGAGAAAACAAAAATCTGCTATAAATTGTAATTGTAATATTCTTTTTCATAACAATATCTCTTCGTGTGAAACAACTCATTTGCTAAGCTATCTTGTAGATACTTTTCAAATGATATACACAGCCTGACTCGATTTTTTGGATTTATATCTACTTTATGCATGAATTAGGGTAGGTATCTGACAAAACCTTTGATAAATTTCCTGCAGATTACCCTAATGCTAATGGATAAGTCGGATGTTGGTTGGAAAGAAGTAAGATGGTGGGTGAAAACTTACTGATAAAACTTACTAATGCAGAAAGACTTATCTTTTCCATTAATATCGAGCATTTTCAGTACAACGTAAATGAGCCCAAATGCTTTAAAGGATGACATAATTACAATCTTTCAAATTCTTGATTCATGTGTAAAGTAAAATGATCGAACTAAAGATGATAAAGCAGTAAAGAATTTTCCCTGGTTGCAATGCCGCCATTTTGTAAACAATATCTTAAATCGGTGGTTAAGAAGATATGTGAAAAATAAGAACTTCTAAAAAAAAACATTTTATGTCAGCAAAATAGCTTTCGTCTGATAAATCATTTTCTGGTGTCCTTTGATGTGAAAAGCAATTTTAAGAACTTCAAAAGAAACAATCTTTATCAGTTATGATATATATCTAATATAAAAGGGATGAGAAGAAAGCATTTTACTGGCCATGAGATTGGAATGTCCAAAACATTTAATCGGTGTATAAATACTTCAACATAAGAAACAGATTCCTTCTTTGATGATTCGCGTTTTTTATATACTTTTTTTTGTTTCTCGAATCGTCAACACAAATTTGCGTAAACAAAATACTTTTTGGTTTAGCAATGTTTTACCTGAGGATGATAAGAGGCATTTTTGTACATCGAAAGACATTTTTGGGATGTTTAATTCTGAGTATAAAAATGATAAGAGTCAGTTTTGAATATAAAGTTGTATGGGAATTTAAAGTCAGCAAACATGTCATTTATTAGGAGAAGGTAAAGTTCTTAATTGTTTGAATTGTTTCGATTTTTTGTTGATATATAGTTCAACGGCGTAGTGGTATGTTATCTTTCAACACACTTCCATTCATTAAGAGAAAATGGGCAGTCGGTTGGTTGCTGACGAAACACTAGGCGGTATTTAAGCATGTAAAGTGACTGTCCCATCATGCGCTAACCTTAGAAATTTCTCAAGCTGAATATTGGCTTGTTCGAAATCTCACCATAACCATTCCGATTTGTTATTTCAGGATCATACGTTTGCTGAAAATGCTTTTTACTTTAACTTACTTCTATTTAGCCAAAAGTATTTGTTGATTTATTTTGTTTTTCTCTTTTGACATTTTTCAGAAAGGTTTGGATATCTAAACCTGCGTCCACAGGAAGAAAATTTTGTTGTCGACTACTGCATTTCAAACGAATGAATCAGCCTCTAAATTAGTTTGGTACATCGGTAAACATTTTGGCCAAATCTTCATATTTCTCTTTATTTTCCAACTTTTTTCCACTTGGGGTAAATATATTTACTGTTGGTTTGGAACCGTGCAATTCCCAGTTTCAACAAACATGACCTTTTAAACGGTCGTAAAAAACAGTTTCAATACATTCGTTACATTCGGCAAAAACTGTTAGCAGAACCAATCACATAACATATTCCATTAAGAAATTTATCACATTCTTTCAGAGAATTATTTTTAGGCCAATAAAGAATCAATTTCCGTTTAATGATTTGATGATGAAAATTCTGTATCGGTTTAATTTATTGATATGATTTTTACAAATACCCCTTCCGTTCAGAATTACCCCCGCAAAAAAGAACGATTTATTTGAAATAAATAGATAAATAAATAAATAAATAAATAAATAAATAAATGAATAAATAAATGAATAAATAAATAAATAAATAAATAAATAAATAAATAAATAAATAAATAAATAAATAAATAAATAAATAAATAAATAAATTAATAAATAAATAAATAAATAAATAAATAAATAAATAAATAAAAGTATAAAAGTATAAAAGTATAAAAGTATACAAATACAATTCGATTTTATTTGTTTAAATTTTCTTTTTTCCAAATTAATTTGGTCTCTATTCGAATTGCTATATAAATGTTTGATCTCCATTTTTTGGAGGAAAAATGGTTCCATTCATTTCGGATGTCATTGAATGGATAATTTGGATATTCTTATAACTAATATAAAGGAATTTGTTCGAATATGGGTAGGCCAAATGTATCAATTTTACGAAAACCGCCAATTTGAACTATTTTCTTCTGTATTTGTTGTGTTTGCCTTTAGATAGATTCGTAATCAACCTCCTAAACAGATAAAATTTTGTCAAATTTTGAACTAGATGTTTATTTATTGTAAAATAGACAGATTTGTTCCATTAGTAGGCCGATTAGATTTGTCATCACCAATATTTATTTTTCATAGACCGGAACAGAACAATAATAAATTAATTTTCTGGGTTTTTCCTTTTTTTTTAAATAATGGGTTTTATCTTTTTTTTTTCAATTACAAAAGGCTGTAAGGTTTCCGCATTTTTATACTTCGTATTATTATCATTCCTTTTGTCAATTTGCATCTCATCCTTAAGGAAAATCTATTCAATGAGGTAAGGGAAGGTTGTAAGGTTTCCGCATTTTTATACTTCGTATTATTATTATTCCCTTTGTCAATTTGCATCTCATCCTTAAGGAAAATCTATTCAATGAGATAAGGTATTTGCTATATTGGTATCTTGCTATTTTGAATGTTTCTTTGAGTTGCCTTTTTTCCCCGTAATGTTTGGTATCTCTAGAATGTAAATTTGTTTTGGCATAGCTCTAAAGAGCATCTGTATCGACGAGGTTCTTAACTAACTGACTGCATGAAACTGCAAGTGTCCATTGCCTGCTGCAGCATTGCGTGGTTTTACCTACCGTGCAACAACCGTTAAATCTGTTATGGCATAGTTCTAAAGGACATGCATTATTTAATGAATTTTTGCAGAACAAAAAATGCAGTTATGTGCGATATCACAGCGGGCAACTGTGTAGTGTGCCCTCAGGTATCGAAGTGATAAAGTAAAAATGCTTTTATGTTGCTCTTATAATTGATTTTGCAATGCAGAAGATGCATCGTCATGATATAAACATTGAGTTGATCATTTATAATTTAATTTATTTCTCTAATTTTTTTACACAATATAGTTCCTGAAATTCTATACAAAATCCTTTTTTAACTAGCTAGATTTATCCGCATCACGACACAGACTATACTAAAGTCTTTGCATATAAATGTTCTACAAATACAGATGTGCAGACAAGATACAGCATTTGCAGCCCAAAATCGTCATCAACAAAGAAAAAATAAAACATGCACCAAAAGTCGCACGTCCTTTAGTCTTGATAGAGCAGTGAAAACATCCTGCCATCACTCACTTAATTATAATCAATTATCCATGTCTAATAATCTCTAGATAATACTCCATAAGTTATCGGAACTTTGATAGATTATCAATTTAACTTTTTGACCTACACCCACGGTCAATTTCTAATCTGCGGGTTAACAATGCAAGCATCAGGGAAGCATAAGATTTATCAGTAGAGTGTTTTTGCTATAATCACACAGTTGAAAGGACTAATTATAGATTAATCGAACGTGACTTTATATTGCAATTATGAGAGTAGTTTAGGTACGCAGTTATGTCATAATAAGGTATTATTGAACTGGGATTAAGAATTGGTTGATAAAAGAAATCCCTAAATCAGAATATAGATAATATTAATGGTACTATGAGATATTATACTTATCGAATTGATTATCAGATCAGTTTTATAATAAAACTCAAATTCCAACGGGAGCGTTATTTTAAATTGATAAGTAAAATCAATACAATTATATCTCTATATTAGATATAAAGGTCACTGTTATCACTGGTGACTAAATTTTATACACCCGGACCAAGTACCAGGGAAGGGAAAATATCTGACAGGGGGGAACTTGTACGGTAGAAATAAGTTCCACTGAGGGCCAAAGTCCACTGGCGGCATCTATTCTTCGACAATTATCGTCAGGAACAGTCAATTATACTTTTCTCCACTCACCGAGGTGGTGTTTACTGAGACACCAAGGGTTAAATATTTTGGTAATTTTTTCCCGATACCATTTCCAATATTTTCCCTGTTTTAGGGTCCGAAACTATAGAAATCAGTAGAAATCACTTATTTCTTCCCAAAATATTTACCCTTGGTCAGGATGTATATATTGTGAGAAATATCAGTATTTTCTGAAGACTTAAGACAGAATTGAATGTTTAAAACTTCCTAAGATATATGCATTGAGGACTCAAGTTGAACTTAAAACTGAGAATCTTTACCATTGTCAGAATAGTGTCATATATATATA
>JAUKPT010000060.1:0-30524 GCA_032273505.1 Nanomia bijuga | reverse complement strand
TGGACCCCCCCTTTTATTCAGACCCCCCTACTATTCGGGACCTTAGAATAATGGATAAAATTTTAACCTTTTATCAAGGGTTGTTAATGCTTTAATTCTGAAAAAGAAATTAGGACTATTTTTCTCCAAAACGGTCTTTACAAGTCTTATCAAGTTAAGCAAGACATTATCTTGCAATTTTAATATTTAACTATTGAGAATATACACGGTCTATCATAAGATTATCATAAGTGTCTGTTCGCATTTTATTTGTAGAGATGAAAAATCTTCCTTTATTTAAGGATATATAAATGCTGACTATCTAATTCAGAAGTATGATGGACTCTTTCCAACAATTATTTCGGCATATTTGCCGTTTGTTTCGTTCATATTTACATCATCAAGAATCTTATCGCTCAGACTCAAAATGTCGTCATTTAAAATTTTGTTCAAGCTAGAATTAATGAAAATATATTTAATTGACCCAATCGGGTTTTTGAAAATGTATATTACAACAAGCTGCGGATAACTTGCAGACAATATTGTAAGGAGGTACTGTTGTCATTAGTAGGTAAGAATCTCCCTTTATTGTACACTCTTCTTCCTTTTGTAAAAGCTTATTCTTGAGTTAAGGTTTTATCAATCAATGAAAAATATTTGTCGTATTCTGTTGTATTAAGTATTTTTGTAATCCAAATTGTGCTGTTTATGTACCCTTTCATCCAATTATATTTTTCATACAGGTTTGAATAAAGATTAATGATTTATTTAAGAAGGCATTTAAGGACATGGAGTTATTCAGGTATACTGTATAGGCTCAAATCATTTCCTACAAATAAAATAATTATAAATAATTGCAAATGTTTGTTAAAGAACAAGGATATACCAAAATGTTGCATTAAAGTCATTATTAGGATTAACAGTTTATGGGTGTAGGGATGGTTAAAGTATAAGTCGTTCAGCAGTAAGGAAACTACGTGTTTGAAAAAAGAATCCAATTGTAATGGTTGTATTCTCTAGTGACTCATTGTCACTGGGAAATCAATGTTATTATCGAAAGTTCTTAATTGATAGTTGGTTTAGATTTTCAATTAACAACCATTTCTCTTTCGTGAATCGTAAATTAAAATTATATATAGATAGAAATGCTTTTCAATCGTAATTTCCCATCTTAATTTTAAATCGGATCAACTAGCAAGTTTTTAGATTATTCTTAAAATCCAAATCAAAGTAAAAAGGAAATAAATTAAATCGTTAGGTAAACTATTAATTACAAAGAAATGCAATTCTAAATTCAATTTCCAATATTTTTTCAGAAAAGGATTAGTTTTTAAGATTAATTAGTTAATAATTAGTAAAAAAAGGATATCTTGAAATTATTAGAGCAGCAAACGAAATCGTCACAATGCTATCAAAGAGCCGATTTATATCAAGAACATCAAAAGATTTCAATGGATTTATGAATCTCTTGACTGGGCGAAGTACGTTAAGTTTCACCGAATAAACTGACACACTTGTATCGGGTTTTAAGCAGTTAATACTAGATTCAAAATATTTGTGTCCGTGAGGGAAACTGGTTAAGCAGTAGTCCCTGACGAAACACTAGATGGGACTTGAGGCATAGTCTCGATATTCATGAAAAGAGCTTTAGGGTGGCTGTTTCTTCATAAAACATTTTAAGCTAAACCTGAACTAATAGAGAACACTCGAATATTCTTTCATGACCTGCACAACCATTTTCAAAAAACATATCCAAAAATTTTGTTTTGAATATATATCAGGAACACATATCTATTATTGTTGATTCTTGACATACATGGAACGGATATGTATAATGTGCGTCCCTATTGTTTTAACCAATCAGATGTCATATTTTCTACTTCGTGCGCGTGTCACATAGAGGTTCGAAGTATCATGACAAGCGTGGAATTTCCTGTTTGTTCTAGTACTGTGTAAAAATTGCATAATGAAAGTGGATGTTTAATATGCCTGTGGTGGTATGTTCTTAGAGCCGTTCTTTGAAAAACTTCGATTGCAAGCCATTTGATTCATGCTATCGGGTTAAAATAAAGAAAATTTGAAAACACCACGTTTAAAAACTAAATGTCTCTGGACGCTATTTGTAAAACTTATTTTTTAAGTCATCCATATCTGTTTACAGTGACCCAGTCAATGCCTTGAAAATGTCATGGTATTAATGTTGTATTGATAAGGTGGGCAATGACAGAAATATATTCAGATGACCTCTAGTGCAACACGAGGGTCATGATGTATATTGAAGAACCGTACAACTTAAAAGTGTGGACGACTGTTTTTTTTGGCATCAAGTTTTGCACAATGTGTCTTGTAGAGGTACATAACAATAATGGTGCAAGATATCAGATATCTACTGTAATGTATATAAGCCGGGTCAAACATTTAGCCCTATGATAATAGTCAGTTGATGTTTTTCATAGCCATGCAAAGCGTTACGTTGATCTTTACATCTAGTGAAAATATCAGAATGTGTCGATTTGTTGATATCAAATATATTTTTAATCTAATATAAATCGTTCTATCATTATACAGAGTATTCCATGCAATTGCATTCTTATGCAAAATCAACATTTGTTAAAAACATTTAATATGTATTGGTGTGCTGTATATAATGTATCTAAGACTAGATCTACTCTGAGCTTTTCATGAGAATATTAATTGTCATGTGAGATCTGGAGTGTCAAACAGTGTCAAACAGAAAAATCAAAAACATCGAAATGTCAGAAACCTATCCCCCACTTTAAACTATCAATTGCTATACATTGTCAATTATCTCACAGATATGATGTTAAATTACTTATGAGACTTATGTCGACGTTTTACGTTTGGCAGTAGCCTTTGATTATCATACGCGCCATTCAAAATGCTCATACATCAATTATGCCCTTACTTCTTTCCCTATATGAGAAAAATAACGTATCAAGAGAGTAGATTTGATTATCATCATGTGTCACTTAAAGCTTCAAAATGCACACTCACATCAAATATGCCATTACTTCTTTCCCTTGATCAAATTTATATTCATGAAAATATAACGCATCACAAAGATGACATTTAATTGAAGTATGACCAACCACGTCATCGCAACCTGTGCGCAAACCATCAATACTGACCAATCAAACTTTTCACATATGACGTCACGTTACTATGAGCAGTTGATCTTACTGTCTGAACCATATGTCTGCCTTCTTTGTTTACAAGAAGGAAATAGCCAATATCTTTCCAGACCCGTCATATCTTACCTGCAAACTATGCCCTCCCCTTTCCGCCTCTCATATCATCTTTTGATCGTAATTAATACGGAGTGTGGTATAACAAAAAACACTAAATTGACCTAATTGCGCATTTCAATTGTGATCATTCTTGCATATCCGTATACAACCATGTTATCTCCTCATTCCTGTAAAGATAGATGTTTACTCTCAAGACCAGAACACGACCCCAAGTAAAAATAATTGCTTCCTTCCTTTTTGCACAAGAGCTATTTATAGCGAGTGATAAAACTTATAAATCGAGTGATAAACCATTTTTACTTCGATTTGATAAATCCTTTCTATTGTTATTTTCTTGCCTGACCCGCAATTAAAAGGGACTTGATAGGAACTGTTGCACTATAACCTCTTCTGTCTGGTGCATGAGAAGGGGTTTTATCATTTCCAAATCGAATCAAGTATAATGCAGATCAGGATAAGGTAGTGAAAGATAATGACAGAACTAGACAGGGAAAGACCGGATAGTATATAAGATAGGTTGGGGCAAGACAGGACAAGAAAGGAGAGGTCAGGAAAAATAAAGACAATACTAAAATTAGTTAGTAGCCTGAGTAGTTCTTATATGTTTCTTATGTTATTCTTATGTGATTCTTATGTGATTCTTATGCTATTCTTATGCGATTCTTATGTGATTCTCATGATTCTTAGGTTATTCTTATATCTCTACGAAATATTTTTTCATTAGCAGATTTGCTTTATAAGTCTTTTTAAAAGTTGTTGAGTTGAAGTCAAAAATTCAATTTCAATACAGAGTATACCACGTTCAATAAGTTATGAAGAGGTTGAATGGCATAAATTATTTCAGGAGATCAGTGTAATCAATCGATATAACTTTGTGTGTATGCGACAGTGGTAAATATTTTAGCCAAGAGTACCCGTGGGGTGCAAGAACTAAGGTATGGAAAGAGCATTTTTAATCATTCCAAAGATAAATTGGTATTAGAAAAGGCGAAGTTGGCTAAAACGTCCACGTTTAAGAACAACAAGTTCCTCGCCAGTATGCCCACTTTTGTCAAGATAAGTATACAATAAGGATTGATTCAAAAGCCGTTCATTGTTTTATTTTTCTAAAATTTTCTTTGCATTAAACATGCTCATTTTCAGGTAAACTTCTTCGTATCTTGAACTATCAAAATTGATGTTTGTTTAGAGTTAACAACATATTCTATTCGAAAAATATTGTTTCAACTTTTAGTGAAAAATAGCAATTTCTATCGCAGCAACCAATTTCAGTTTTTTATAAAATCTTCTTTACTTCCTTCAAAAGCCTAGGTGAGGTCAACACGAATTTCATAACTTCCTCTTTTTTTGTCAAATCCCATTCAGTTATAAATGCAATTCTTATTAGAAGACTATTAACTTCAAAACGACTGCCAGAAGCAAGAACTTAAAAGGAAATGATAAGATAAGAACTGGATGACTCTTCGCAAAAGATGCTTTGGCTGATAAACAACTTTTGAGTGGTACCACAAAAATGTAACCAATTTTTCTCTGTGAGCACAATAAAGCCTCAATAAAGCAGGTTTTTAAAGATTCTTTTACAAATATTTCACATAGTAATTTAACACTTAATTAATCATAACCAGATTGAATAAGTATAAATAATTACTACATAGATATGTAATCGATAAGCCTTACATGTTTTTACGCAACATATTATCACCTATGCCCTAAGTTCCGTTGTAAAAGTCAATGCAAATCTGAAATCACACTCTCAAAAATCAAATAGTTTTCTTCAAACAAATCAAAAATACTTCCAAATCAAAGTACAGTGACTTTGTTTCTAATGCACACAGATTTTGAAGACAACTGCACTGATTTAGTGTAAAGAAAAACTTTGAATATATAATTACAAGGCAAATAAATCGGCGAAATTTTGGCAGGTACTCTTTTTTTTTAAATGAAATCTCCTGATAATTTAATTAATACTTATTCAAACATTTCATGAATAATCGAGTAAAAGGTTTTGGTAGAAAACTTGTTTGTTGTTTACTGTATATGTGTATGGTCTGTAATATGAATAAATGTGTGTTCTTTAGAATGTAATTGACTTTTTTTTACTGACACCTGTCAACAAAAATCAGCAGCTTAGGTATCACCACATTAACAAAACATCAAAAATCTAATACCACAAAATTATCCTTGTTCCATCATTAATAAAGAGAAGAATTATTTACCTGAAAAGAACATTGGAGCTCTCTGAACTAATTAGAATTGGTTTTCTCAAGTAATACATGGAAAAATCTTCATGAAGAATTCCAAGGGGGGAATTATTCACAAAAAAAAAATCTGCTATTCAATACGAGAAGGCAGTAGATTACACATTGGTATAAGAAAAGGTCTTTAATGATTCATGATTGTATAGTTGAATGTATTTCATATAAATGAAATTACATTGGTATTAAAGAACTTTTATCAGTTGAGTATAGCAATATGAGACTTACCGAGCTCTCGTGATGAATGGAACTTTTAATATAATTTACTATGAGTACAAAAATGATATGAAAATCTATTAAAATAGATGATATTTTGTCTTAAAATGTGGTACTCTCGCTTGTAATTTTAGTACTACCATTCTACTTTCTACATTTTGATACTTTTATCTTTATTTCTTGTGCTCTGGCTGACTTATCAAATGATAATTGGTTTAATTTGTATCGGTATCTTTTGTTTTGTAACTTTTATAATTTATCAGGAAATTATTATTTCTACCTTAATTTTGTGTTCACTTAACTCGGCATTTACTGTAGGGTTTTTTTCATATTATAATTTAAGTTGCAGGTTTCCTTTCGACAAGGTGAATTTTGATTGTTTTATTCTTAATTTTTTCGTGTTCAGGCTTACGAAATATAATAAATCATAACAAATGATTCATTTCCAGATGAATTTTCGTAATATATTAGACAGCCTAAGATTTCTTATATACTTCCAATATATATAATTCACTATAATATCAATGTTTTAGTTTGAAAATGGTAGAATCTGGCTGAAATTGTTCTTTTAACTGAGATCTGGTTTATTCCATCCTATTTGACACTCTTTATATTTTATTAGAGATGAACTTTCAGGAATCTTTTATAATTGTAGAAGTGTGCACTTTGAATTAACTGCTGATACAAGAAAAAGGGTTCTTTACTTCAGAAATAAGAGTACAAGCTTATGGATATTTTATGGAATTTATAGTGGATTTATATAGAATTTAAAACGTACTAAAACGTACTAATTATTGAACAGCGACTCGAATACTGATTATCTAAATAAGAATCTAGCTGAACATGTTATTCACATTATGAATTCCAAATTTCATATCTAGTAGATCTTACACAAAGGACCAGAGCGCTGTTCTTCTTCTTCAACATCTTCTATTTAATGATTCTTTTATTCGTCTTCTATCTTATGAACAAATAAAGAAGATCGTGTGCCTTTCATTTATTTACTGTAATTTTCTGTATTCTTTTATCATACATAAGGGAATTATTCCTTTTCAAAACTAAAGATTTCTCTATTTTTCATACAGCGATAAAGATTTTAATAAAATCACATATCATTGACAAAATATTACCAAATTGATTTTTTTGAAAACAAAAGAGTATGGTGGAATTGAATAGATTAAAAAAATGTAAAGGCTGAGTAAAGGCGAAAATTTTATCAGTACGAAAAAGAATCCAGGGCAAAGAAAATACATCTTTTATTGGAACATTGGCGGGTCTGGTCTTTTTCTGAGTATCTTCAAAAATGATTTAACTCAAGATTAGTCAGACTCTGTTATCGTAATTCTACTCATAAAAAAATATTTGCTCTAAAATGAGTGTATTCATGAATACACTGAATACACTTCAGATCCGCCACTGTGAAATGGTAACTAAAGGACCACTCCAACCACGCTTAAATCGTTTCATTGACATTGAAATTGACTTGATGATGTGCAATTAAAATAGATGAAACGATTTTATGTTTGTACAATCACATCGGCGTGAATTTTTTTATCCGATATTATCACCATTTTGATTTTATTGAATCAATTTAAAAGAAGTAAGATTCTTTAGAAGACGAATAAATTTGCAAGTGAACTCCAACTGAAAGTGAGAATAAACATTTCTTAAAGATTTTTTGTTTTTGTTTTCTATTGTGTGCGCTGGTGATGCGCGATAGATGTGCTGCTCTTATAATCATATATTTTCTTGAAAATTAGTTAAAGATAAACATAATCAAAATAAGACATTGCTCCTTGGGCTTGTGTTGAAAGTGGTTGAAAGGAAAGCCTGCTGACTGGAGGGGGTAAGTTTCTTATCATATAGTAATTTGTGTATGTTACCTATTCTGAATAAATTTACCAGAGATTCACTAATCAGTGTACTGAGTCTTCCTATTTTTCAGTATCAGTGCCATTATCTTTGTAACTTTTTCTCTGAGTGCTTTCTAAGTGTTTTCTACGTAGGTTCTAAGTGTCTTGTTTCCTTAGAATTATTTTTTCTTTTATGTAGAAGCAGTTAAGCATTAGTCAAATTGTTGTTAAAAAAAACTTCAAAGTATGTATCAAACTGCCTTTCTCTACTCAAATCTCTTGCTTAATTCAGTATTTTGTCCAATTGGTAAATCTATTGTTTACCTTAATTCTTTCAGATAATCTACTGTTCTATCGAAAAATTTAAAATCCTTTTGGTAAGCAAATTACATCCATTAGTTTTAACTTCTCTTTGAAACTATTTCATTCCAGCTTAATGCTCAACTAGTGTATCTATTTCCTTTTTCACTTCTAAGTTATCTTTGATTTGTTTTTATAAACTTGTTTACCATGCAACCCTGAATGTTTGTTGTCGAAATGTAAAGGTAATGAGAACAAAAATGAGAAGATGAGGGGGGCTCCACTAATGGAAAGAAGACTTATTCACATATAACCTAAAACCTTGGTAGCACTCGCAGCGGCGCATGCAGAAAGCTTCATCTTTTTACAGGAAGCTGGCCACTAACCCTGCATTCTTATTTGCTTGCTATTGTAGGAACATATCTAAAAACCTTTGTTTGTTTGCAGGAAGAAAAAGCACATCTCTAGTATAGGCTAACATCTAATGGTATAAGGATAAAGAAATTAAAACGTTAAAATATCATTCATAAATTGCTCTGATAGCAATCCTTAAATCAGTCTCAGCAGAAGAAACACAATTATACTGAAATTTAGAGATACTCGGAAAAAAACTCAATAACTCAATAACTTTTAGGAGCATAATTTGTAAGTACCTGCCGAGACAATAGATGGGCTTCCTTTGTTAGTCCTATTATGACTTGTGCAAAAGTCTTCCATATGCCTACAACCTTTGAATACCACGCCACACCAGGCGACCCACAGAATAACAACTGAATATGAGAAAACACATTTCATCATGAAATATATATGACCAGACTCAACATCAACCTCAATGTTCTTAAAGAATACTCACAAACGTCTCTAAACTCTGTACGACACTTTTGAGTAAAGACGTATGTAGCCACACACTGGTTTTGCTTATTAGTGTATAACAAGCCCGCTTTTGTGGGGCGAGCTGGCAGTAAATTCCCAGCAAGGGCACCCTAGAAAGACTTATCACCCTTCATTTATGGGAATTTTTCTATTTGCGAATATTAGACAGGACGTGCACACAGAAAATAAATCTATTCCAATGATCTTTCTTAGAAGACTACGCGCGCATAAATTTGATTTAATGGTTTATCATACAGATCATGATGTCGTTCTGCTTTCGTGTCGGCCAAATTCAGTTTACAGTCGCCTCGTAGTAGAATTAATTGTTTACATAAAAACACAATATTTGTAAAACATGGAATCTGCATGTTTGTGTTACTGTTATCTCTCTCGAAAGTGCCGTCACTCACATTTCTTTGTGAAAAATGATGCCTCCTTAGTTTCATATGATAAAATCAAGATTAGAGAAGAGGTTAGAGAAATACAGCGTTCGAATTTACGAATATTTCAAAATATAAGTGATCTCTATAATTAAGAAGCAATTTATTTCCAATAAAGCATTTTTGTTTTAACAGAATAATTTCTAGGATATATCAATAAGATGTTGGCTCGAACAATTGTTAACTCACACTTATGGTACTGATGTTTACGACTTAACGTTCCAGGTGTGACCTTCAGTTAATTTTTTTGCGCACCATTTTGAAACAATACTTGTGTAAAATCACAATTCTGAATACATTTGAAATGCTACTGGACAGTTGAAAACTTATTTATAGCAATATTTGTGCTCACTTTGATTAGCAATTCGAGAAACATGTCTATTCAAACGAAATTGTTGACAAGAAAATTTGTAGAGGGACCTTCGACAAATTAAATATTACGATTCTTGAGAAGTGAACATTCGGAGATCTTTGTGAAAAATCTTTATAAAAGATTTTTAGAAAAGAAAATATTATGTATTACTACCTGTTTTGGACTATTTCACTAACATTCAAGATTTTCTTTAAAAATATTGTAATTTTATCAAATAAAAAATGTAAATTTCTAACAAATATTTTCATGTCTGTAAAATTTTGGGTATACTGCAAGGATCGAACTTAAAAAATCAAAGCGCAAAAAAGTTTAAGCACAAAATTCAAACTTCACCTAATCATTTTTTTTTCATAATTTATATTTATTCATCCATCCGGATCTTAGGAGTATTCTTTGCTATGGTATATTTTTAGAAATGTTTCTGAAACGGCTCCATCAAAGTAGTGAACAAAGAATACTTTGTTATTAACATAAATACTTTCTTATAAATATCCATAAAAAAATTTATATCTTATTTCTGCAAAACCGCTTCAAACGTAACTATGAATCTTATCTGGCCAAACTACTCATAGGTGCAAAAAAAAAATCAGTGAACTATGCAACTAAATCCCTAAGATACAATTAATATTTTGCCGTTTAAAAAATGACACTAAACCGCTACATGACAAAAATGCGACATGGACTCAAAACTGATCCTTGTAACACTCCCATAACAACAGCACATTATCCCTTAAATACATCAACTAAAGACACGACACAAGTTAAACCGCTCTTAGTGCAATACCGTAGTATTTAAATCTGGTCATCCTATTGAAAGGTGAGAAAGTTACAGATTAATCACTATTTAGCTAGTACATTTCAAACAAAACCCTATCTGCTATTCGGTTCGACTCATTTCCTGTACAACAAGAAAATAGAAAAAACCCTCACATCTAAATACACAAACACACACACATACACACACACGGTAGTTTTTTTTTGACATCTTTTCACGTATCACTGTTAATACGGTATTAGTCGTTAACTGATTTTCATTTTTGCGAATACTAATTACCTGCTGAACAAAAAAAAAATACCCAAAAATCATACATGATGAATCGACATTTGAAAAGTCGTTTTATGCAAAAACAAAAAATTGAAACATTATTTCAGTTTAAGAAGAGACGAGCATTGTAATGATACGGTAGTAGAGAAAATCAATTTTTTGATAAATTTTGATTTTCTATATATTAATTGAAAAGTGATTTTTTAGTAAATGTGTAATTATTAATATCGGTAATTATATTCTATTCATGGAATTTTTGGTTTTGCCTTTTTTCTCATGAGATTATTAATTATTTACTCATGTTAATTGCTCTGAAGTATTCAAGAGTAATTAGGTTTTGAAAATTGAGACTATACGATCGAATGGAGCTCAATGGTTTTGCGTTAAACTTTGTGAAATGAATTCAGTGAAACTGAAAAGTGAATTATGTCTCTTATTTCTATGTTTTTGCTTTTATTAGCTTCATTTTTTAGCGGATGAGTATTTTTGGTGGAACGGGAATTGATTTAGTTTTTTTAAGGTCATTATCAAAAAGAATGAAAATTGATTTAAGTTGTTTTATAGAAATTTGTTAATTATTTAGATAAAGCAATAGTGCTGAAATTGTTTTTATTGTTTAGATAAGCTATATGTCATTGGACAAAGTTTAAAGACTTGCGGTCTATATTAGATTTTGGGTTCAAAAAAGGATATAATTCTTTCATTCAATGATAATTAAATTGGAATTACCGTAATTGTTTGTTTTGTTTTTGCGATGATTACGCAAAAGTCTTGACCGTAAAATAGCATGAGATTTTAGGATCTATTTGCCCGTAAAATAACGACAAATGGAGCAATTGAACACAAGAATTACCACTGTGGAGCCCTAATTTAATTTTACGAGACACTGGATAAACTAAATAAAGTTATTCCATGACATGCCAACACTCTAGCGTAATTAACGCAATTGATTATTGTTTGGTTTATTGTTATTTTTTCTGGGTTTTTTTCTATACCTCCGCACACATATTGAAGAACCATCTTAAATAATATGAGTCATGCTTTTGTTATCTACTCTTCATTTTATTTTACATATATATTAACAAATGCATTCAAACTTGAAGCCACTTTGAGACAAGAAGGGCGGTTTTCTTTTCTTATAGTTAGGTATTAAATAATACATCTAATTAATTGCTGTTTGATCAGTAAGCCGTTAAACGTACAATCAAGACTTTGATCCTGAATTAGTAAAATGACTCGTTAAAGGTAAGCGAGTCAAAGCAGAAAAAGAAGATTACACTTTGTTAATAAATTAATGATAGCATTACATATTAAAGTACACGTCCTTAAGATGATTTGGAAATGAAAGAGTACCGTGAATGTTTTACCAATCTCCTGCTAAATTCGTACCAACACTACACCGATAAAACTCTATTTATGATTACCGACAACTGTTTTAATAAATGAAACAAGAAGACGAGAATACTCGTTTTTCTCCTTTTGTCGGCATTCCTTTTAATTTGACAATCCTTTTCGTCCTTTTCTTATACTTCATGTAGCAAGTTCTGTTTAATGAACGTGTGCTAATAGAAGTGTAATTATCTAATTGATTTTTTTGGTAAATAGAAAAAAATTATAATTAAAAAATTATCGGTCCCCATTTTTGCCCATTCATTTGTTTTGTTTTTAACAATGAGCTTTTTCTGCAAGTTTTTGTTACCGATTTTTTATTGCGATTATATCAGGAGGGTGTGAACATAGCGTTGAATTAACTGTTTTATTGTTGGCTCGTGTTCACCAGAAAGTGCTACGATGTTTTGTTAAAAAGTTCTGCCTTAGCTTGTAACTCAATTAGTTGTCTTGTGTGGTTTGGTTGCCTTGTAAGTACATTTCCTTCATTAATCTAAGGAGGAATGAAATATAAATTTACTGTTCTGCTTCTGTTCTATTCATAAAAATGCACCAGTTATTATTTAACTTTGTATAGATCATTTTAATGAAAAAAGATTAGATTCATCTTCCATTTTGATATTCTATTTATATATTTATATTGTCAATCTCTTCACCACATATTTAACAAAAAAACAAAAAGAATCAACAATCCGATTGAGAAACTATCATTGATAGTTTCATTTGTTTTATCTTAATTATGTAGAGGTTTCTCGTGTGCCCACGTGCGTCAGAAAGGTCAAGTGTGCAAGGTCAGTTATGCAATGACAATGTAATCTATACACTGGACTATTTATAGAATAAATGATTTGAATCCTTATTTCTCCTCCTTTTGTTCTGACCTCTGTGACCTTTTGGGGACGCTTTTGTTACTTTGATAATAGCAAATCGCAATTGATACAATGTTGTAATGAATAGCGGCTTAACCTTGATTTGTTAATGGGGTATGGACTTCTTGTCACAACTTAGATTTAGAAATGTAAGCTTGACAGGTGGAGGTTCCCCTCTTGGACACAATAGCACAATTGTACAGAAAAACCTTCATTAAGTTAAGTATCTTTTAATGCAAACATTAAGGACTAGAAAGATGCTTTATATAAAATTTGTACTGAATAACTTGAATTATACATTGAATTTTCAACTATAAATAAACAAAAAGCTAAACTCATGCTCAAAGATGTTCTCCTAAATCTCGTGTATTCTTATATCGTACAAACACCTTTGTCTCTAACATATGAAATATTAATCGTAATATTAGTCAAAATTCATTCCATTATATTGTTCATTGACACTTTGAAACGATTAACGAAAAAAAAGTAAAAATGATAGAGCTGGAAAATTGTTTATTGTTACTATGTTTGAATCAAAAGCCTTCCGCAGATCATACGGAACAATCAATTAACAATGGGACAATGATGCGCTTATTTTCTTATTTATTTTGAGAAACATAAATACGAAAGTCACGTGATAAATAAACAAATGCATAAATAAATAAATAAATGATTAACCAAATTCATCAATAAGCTTCAACAGAAATCAAGAGTTGAAAAAAAAGATACAATGTTAGAACAAACAAATCATTGAATAAATGGGTCAGATTTTCTTTTCTCTTTATCGATATCATAACAAAGCTCTTCATTTCTTTCACTTATTTTTCACTTATCAAATTCGATTTTTACTTCTTTACTTTTCTTCTCTTTTCACAACCTTATTACAGTCAAATTTTTACCTTATATTCTTTTAACTCCTATATATAAGTGAAATGAGTGTTTTATATTGAATTTATTTAGTGAAAATCTTGTTTTCTCTATGTAACAATTTGATTAAAGCTAAAAAAAGTGTTTCAATTTTTAATTCTTTATTTTTCTTAAATACAAAATGTTTTTTTTATTCTCTTAATGTATTTTCTATAGAATGTTTCATAAGAACTTAATCTTGTTAGATTTGAGAAATCATAAAAGAAACTCTTCAGCGAATACTGATTGTAATTTGTCTTGATAAGTCATTTCATATGGGCTGTGGGTGAGTGAGGAGTGTGCTCTGCTGACTATCTCGGTAAGTTCTTGTAGTGTGTTGTTGCGGGTTGTTATGCTGCTAAAGTTAATGTTAATGTTGAAGACCTACACTTGGTATGGAACATCATCTACTTTTATCAGGACTATGACTCCAATCGAGTGTTTCATCGGGCTAGTCATGGTAGAAAATATCACTAATCTGATGTGTTGAAATTGTTGTCTCGACTTGGTACCGAGCTCATGAACCAAATGGCACCTGGCAATGGCGGCTATAACTTTAATTTGATATTTAAAGGACTAAGATTCTTATCAGCTGGTTTATTGATGTTAATGAAAGATGTATCTCAGATTTATTTTTGCATTGCTACAAAATTGCGTGCAAATTCTTTGTTAAAATATTCATTAATATTTTTACAAGCGACGGTACTCATTTGTTATTCCATATTTTGATGGCAAGTTTCTTTTTGCGATTTGTGCTACATTTATTCTGCTTTAGTATTTTTAAAATCAGTTAAACCTTTTTCTATAGACCGGCCTATTTATTATTCAATATAGCAAATTGTACAATTACTTGTGAGTCTCATATCCTCATATCCATGTTATCCCCAGTGAGCTATATTTTTGTGCGATCTTTCAAACTGTCCCAACTGCCTCGATATAGTTTTGAATAGATTTCTCAATCAAATTTTACAATCAACTGAGCATGAAGAAAGATGGGCCTATAGTCCTCTTAACCCATCTCAACAAGAAATTTTTTAGCGATCAAAAGCTTAACATTTTTAACATATCATTGGTAAATAACTCATCGCTTTGCTAGAGCGTGCAATTCTTAGTACAAAGCCATGCATGCACACATCAGACCCATAAGTTATTCATTTACAAGTATTCAAGTACGCGCGCAGTCTTAGGTTAAGCCTTTTGAGCATTGATAGGTGCGTAATGGAGAGTATTGATGCGTACTGAAAAGAGACATTTTAGTCGAACAATGTTAATTAACCCGAAGGGAAAATCCCCCCAAAAGTGTACGAGATTTCTAAGAAAGTAATAGGTTTCTGCGAGATTTCTAAAGAAAAAAATATTTTTACAAAGGTGTACAAGATTTAGGTAAAGTGTTTGACCCCTCAAACCGTTTTGATTCTCTGATTGTTCTTCATTATTCTTTTCATTCTCTTAGAACTAATTCCGAGGTATTTTAATTTTCGTGTGCATATATTTGGTACATTTATCTTGGTCTTTTTCTAACTGTTCAGGTAGATATATTTACCTCTTGAATACGTGAAATAGATAGTATCCAGATAGTTTCGTCAATTAGTATCATTACGATGGGAATTGACTAAAAGTACACTTCAATTCGACCTTCTTGACAAAACGCTAGACTTCAGTCTCGATTAATCATTTAAGGGTATTCTGCAAGACTATCCTATCATCAATGCAAATCTAACTTACAGTGTATTTGAGGGGAGGGTGGTTCTGACCTCTTCGATTTCTACTACTAGGTCAAACTTTATTTCAAGCAAAAAAGGTTAAATACATATTTATTATACGAACATTCTTGCGATCAAGATATCGCGTAATATTCTAGCGTCGCATATGACACAGTGACGCAAAACAAGGTCACTGTAAACAAAATGAAAAAGGGGGAAGCACAATAAAATTGAGGTCAAGTCCGCGTATATTTATCAATCGTTTTCAATATCACTTTGCGATTCTAATCTTTTTATATGAAATGTATACTCAATATACTAGTAGTGAACGTATAAACACTGAAGTCAAGGTCATTACCAGACTTTTATTCTATACTTAAGGAGGGACTTATTAAATCCCTTTATTTATTTAATTAGCATCAGGATATAAGTAATTTAAACATTGGATGATTTTCGTTTTGACTTAGACAAAAATTTCATAGGGATTTGTGAATAAAAATTGGTGTAAATGATTGGCGACGATAATTTTTGTTGATAAGGGGGTATTTCATTTATTCATTTTTTTTTCATGCAATATCTAGTTATCTCATGATTTCTATAGACCTTCTCATATGTAGACATGAGTGTCCTATCTAATTGACATGATTGTTTTAAGTCTTTTTAATGATGGGCGGAGAAATAAGAAATAAGATTTTTTTTCTTAAGTCAGAGAAATCAGGAGTTGATTGCCCTTAATTCCATTGTTGGTTAGTAGAAATTCTATCCCTTTTGAGGGTGGATATTACATGGTATTCTTTCAAAATTTAAAATTTCTAGTTTTAGACACATTTAGAAAGTCCTACAACATACAGTTCGGTGAGCAGTAAAACTGCACGATGGCTGAACAAAACCTGCATTATGTGCTGGCTGTGCAAAGGAAGTTTACTCGATACCCCTTAGCTAATTTAGCACGCCTCTTTGCGCACAAAAATACCATCAGCCATATCGTGACCAAACTACATGATCATTTTGTTTACGGATATACGTTCTAGTCGCGACAGCGTATGACGTCACATCTCATCGACGCGTGATAAGGTCTGGTCTAGTGGAGGGAGAAGCTAATCTTCTCTTTTCAAACACCTCTTCCTATCTAGGAGTAGATAGTGTCACAGAAAGGTGTCTTCGCAAATCGGATATGCGTCCGTTATTTCCGGGTGACCTAGTTATTTTTAACTATTTTTATTTTTTTTGTGATTACTCTTTTTCTGATACTAATCTGCTGTTTGATAATGTGTATTTACGTTATGTATAATTACCTAAAATAAGCAGTCCTTCTTTCCTTTCGGTTGATCATGCTTGATAATTCTAGGTCCGGTTACTCGATAGGATGTTTTTTATAATCTTGTTTTTCCATACGGTTATGTTATATAATTATATTCCTAGCAATCATTTCTAGATGCTTTTCGCTTTGAAACAAACAAAAACAATCAAAAATAATTGTACCATTACTATCAATTAATCCAGAGTCGAATTCCTTCTATAGCGCATAGCGTTGGTGCGTTTTGCTAAGATGTCTCATAACGGTTTAATAAAGAAAAAAATTGAATTGATTTCACAGAGTTAAGTTCATCAGACAAAACTCTTCCTGACAATCGATTTACTATTTCAGATTCATTGCAACATCCTGAAACCAAACTTGTTATTTCTACAACAATACACATTTACATTTGAAAAGAAAAAAACCTGTCCACTTAACACCAAACATTATCAAAATTCTTCTCTCCATATCTATTTCACACTTTCAGTCGTGTTTTTAAAAACTCGCAACTTACTGCTAATTGTGCTATCTCCATGTAATGACTGCACCAATTTGTTTTCAATTTGAAGGTTCAACCCTTTGCTTGATATGGCTGAGCCTTTGACATGTTACCTATCAGATAGTTTGAAATGATAAATGTAATTGTTGAAATCGTTTTAAAGTTGCTAAAACTTTATGATGTTGAGTAATTGATATCATGAAAACATCAATGACACGAGAATGATTTAAATGATTTTCAGGTTATTTCAGGTGATTTATTTATTGACGGAAATAGTTCGGACAAACATATTCATTGAATAAGTACAAACTTTAGAACAGCAAATATAAATTTAGAATATCTAGAATTGGAATTATAAAAATGTATTTTTCTAGTCACTTCTTTCTTCATAAATCTTGAATTAACAAAATTGTCTTATTAGGGGAGGACAGTTAATCAATTCTATAATAGCTAGATGAGATTCTTTGAGTAGAATAAACGTCCTTATCAGATCAGAAGGTGTATATAAATACAATAACATTTTCAAAGAATGATAGTCCTGAAGTCTCTTTAAAAAGACCTACAAAAATGACTTGTTTGTTCTATATTTGTACTAGACTATTTTCTTGCAACCCAATGGGAATTTGTAGAACTATTAACTTCCAGTGTCCTAGTATTTGACATTAAAAACAGACTTTGATCTTGATGTCCTCACATCACCTTTACACGACAAAACACCATCTCTCCTCCATCGACAGTTTAATAGATAACCAAGACCTCGCATAAATTTTCAGATAATTACCATTAAACTTTTTCAAAAAACATCTAAAAATGACACAACTAGAAAAGTGATGCGGTTAGTAAGTTAATGCAAATTGACGCATTTCTTACACACAAGGCATTGTGGTCATCACTAATTCTCGACATTGTTGACGAAAAATGTTATTTATAGCAAGGAGTCTTAACATACAAGACCGTTATCTCAAGGATTGTCTCTCTAAAGTAGTTATGACTAACGTAACCGTTTGATTGGTCGATAATCTAATCTTGAAGATTTTGATTTGCTCAATTCGAAATGTCACAGTTAGATGATCTATCAAGACTAACGAGTCAAAAATGAACAAATCGAAATCTTATATGTAGTTATTTCCAACCAATCAAACGGTTAAACTAGCTTTAACTTGGAAGCTGTTATCTTTCAAACGCATTTTTGTTTGTGCCACCAACGCGTAAGGTGACATCCGTTGGTGCTAATGAATGTATTGTGAATTCCATTGTTCGACGCGATAAGACGAGTCGAGCCATAAATATCTGTCTATATTCTAACATAGATAAGAGAAAACATTTATTGAAAATTCAAATTCAAACTATTTCTTGTTTTTGTCAGCAATAAAAATGCAAGGCGCCGTTGTTTTATGTAAAAAAAATTCTTGATTTTTTTCCTCTGACTGTATCGGATGTTGAAGAGAAATGTGAAGTAGTAGATTCCGGTCTGGTAATTATAAGAAATGTGTTTATTAATTAAATGGTATGTAAAAGTTATTGTCTATTGTTTTAAAGGGGTCAATTAGAACAATAAAATGGAATTCTGAGGTTTTAGTATTGTTTATATTTGTATTTATAATGTATATTTATGTTTATTTTTTAGCACTTAGAATAACGTTTAGATAGCTTATGGAAACACACATTGCCTTAGCTCAGCATCAAAAAATCGACGGGATGAAATCCGATTTCTCTATGGCGTCCATCTTGATGGATTGTGGTACGCGTAAAAAAGATGCTGATGAATCTACAGTTCCAATTTCACCCGAACGGGATTTATGCGCGTTGAAGAATGAACAACGTACAATGACCCATGAAGGTTTATCTGCATTGAAATTGACAGATAGTGAAGAAGCAAGAAAAATACGAGTGAATTTAGAGGAAGAGGATTTATGGAAGAATTTTCACCGTTTAACGAATGAGATGATTGTTACGAAAAATGGAAGGTAAGATATTTTTATAAATTATTTTATTTGATAATGTGGCACTGTCCTATTTTACTATTATGGGCCTTTGAGTTTTTCATATTCTTACACGAGTCCAATTCTCATTTTCTTCATCCCTGCATAAATGTGCAAATACTCTTTTTTTTGGTTGATTTTTAATTTGAAATTTAAAATTTAATGGAACAAACTGCTCCGTTTTTATCACTATGAACTTTTAGAATGTTTCATATCTAGATATCTTGAACCAAACTGCTGCAATTATTTGCAATTCTTTCTTATTTATCTATTGGTTAAAAATAAAAGGAAAAACAGTTTATTGATTACAGGTCATTGACACAGTGATGGTTGATTTTGTGAGCATAAGAACGGAAAGAGAAAGTTATTAAAACAGTGGTAAAAATCATTTGAAATTTTTTTCAAAAAAACGTAGTCGTTTATCTGGTTAGTCAGTGATTTTTTCTTCATTAAAAAAGGTTTCTAGGTTAAAGGGAGAACCACGTTAGCTATTGACATCATTCCAGATGTTTGAAATTTAAGCTGAATCTCCACTCGAATCAAATCTATACATTGTGAGGAACTTTGAGTTTAAATATTTTAGAATTTTTAAAACCTTCAAATGAAAACTAGACAACATGCACTTATATTTATATAGGTTTAATGATTCAACCGCAATTATGCACCTTTCCATGATACAGGCCATTATTTGCTCCATAACACGAAGATAAAAGTCATATCGAACATTCCTCACCGAATATAACTAACAAAACAAACAGCATTTGACCTGAGACCATAAAATAACGAAACGACTTCCAAGAAGTAAGCAATAAAAGGGTATCTAGTAAATCATGAAGGGGTTTTCTTATTGATTGTTTTTGTGACCACAAAATGGCAATTCGATAAGCTATCTAGATTGAATCCTTTCCCAGAGTATTCCTGTGCCTTGCAATATAGGATGAAGATAAGAGAAATGTTGCGTCACAGTTCAGGATAGTTACTATTGAAAGGACCCTATTAAGAAACCAAACCTATATACCTAGAAACTCTCTAGGTACACAATTCCTAGTTTTATGATATCCAAGATAAGGATCATTACAAACATTCCTTATTGATTATCACAAACAAAACACAAACAACAATTTGACCTCAGACCAAAAATAAAACAACTTTTCTGAAAGATATATATTTGTCGAGTTATATTATCATCCATCACAAATATAGTGCTACTCTTTGGAAACGTCGTTTATCACTAAAAGTGTCAATGCTGTATCCCCCAAAGACGATGTCCCTACAATGTAATCTCCATATCTATCAATAGATAGCAAATATTATGATTTATATCTTGTATAGTAGGCAGGTTGTTGATATCATGGACCCAAGAAACATCTCTAGAAAATATTGATTTTTCAATGACATTTCATCCAAATTTTTCCTCTGTTTTGTTTTTGCTTTCTCATCTAATGGATATTTTTTGATAAGGAAATAAGATTTTTCTTTCCATACATAGCAATGATGTCGATTACGCCTATAATTGCAGTAATTTGCTTTCAGATTTTTCCTCTTTGGTTAATTGCTATTGTATGAGATTGCTAGTCTTCATTTTAATTGACATTTGTCTAGACGAAAGTGATTGAGCAAGCTAGACAGGAGAGTGTTAGATAGATCAGTTAATATTGGTATGTTATTAACTAGGGATTATTACCTCATTATTGTTGATTGCATGATATTAATCATGCAATTACGAGTTTGTATTAACTATGTATAGTTTAATTATTGTGTTAATACTTTTCTTACTTTGGGGCGGAGTGGAAAATTCTTATATTGTCTTTTTTTTGTTGAGAGTTATAATGGTGACAAGGGTTTGGTGGTTGTTGATAATTGTGACCTGGAAGCTTAGCAATCCTTCGTGGAGATGTCGTGTTGATAAGACAAAAAAAAATCCTAGTTATAATGTTTAGCGTAAATTCTTTTATTTGGCAACTTTATCTATATATCAATGCCGAGGTGTTTATGTTCAATGTTTTGAATCATTTTGTCCTTACCTAGAACACATTTTAGCTGTACCAAGCCTAATTTAGATATCAATTAATCTCATAACCTTATGGTTTGCTAAGAAGTAAAGAGAATTTTTTTGAAAATATCTTTACAAAGCCATCTTATCCTCATTATTTCTTCATTTTTTAGGAGAATGTTTCCTGTTCTAAAACTTTCAATGGAAGGTCTGGACCCGAATTCCATGTACTCGATCATGTTAGACTTTGTACCTGTCGACAGTTACAAATGGAAATTCGTTAACGGGGAATGGTCGCGTGGTGGTAAACCAGAAACCACTTCCAACAGTCGGATATACGTTCATCCCGATTCACCAAACTTTGGAACACACTGGACTAAAAATTCGATCGTCTTCTCAAAAGTAAAATTGACAAATAAAGAAAGCACAAATAATCAAGTGGTAAGTTGAGTTTCATAAATATGTCAGTTTATCTGCCTGTCTGCCTGTCTGTCTATCTGTTAGTCACTATGTCTTTCTGTCTGTCTGCCTTCTAGTTTTAAGCCTGCCTATTCACCTGTTTTTTATATCAATGTTTCTAAATATGGACTGTAATTCTGAATTCAGCAGACTTACAATAAACCACTAAAGATATGTGGAGAAGTTAACTTCCTACCTGTCACGTCTAAGTCATCTAACAAAAAGTCTGTCTGCCCGTTTATCCGTCTAATTGTGTGTTCTCTCCTAACCAATTTTCATTTGGATTATAATGAGTTTGACCATCCTTTTGCACATACAATCAATCCCTTGTTTATGATAATCAATCCAATGGATAATCCCCTGGAGACATAGTCTTGCTCTGGAAGGAAACCTTCACGTGTTCATGTGTCTGCTCGGAGAACAACTTATTCTGGCGACAGCAGCTTCTCCCACGATCAACAAATTGTGATCGATATGTTTCAGTGTTAAGCCGGACTTCCATGCATGAGCATTTTTCTGCCAGTAAATATTCTTTGCGCACATGCACACACGCAATTTGGATACCAAAAAATTCAAAACTATTCTGATCTTTTATGTGTTTTTGGAAATCTGTTTTAAGCAACTTCGTGAATAATATTCGTATCCGCTCGTTAAAAATTTTGGACGATGTCTTCTTTCTCTTCAATTATCAAAGTTATCTTTTCCGTGCGATTAATCAATGGTATTTCAGTTATGCAAACTATGTGTTGTTTGTTCTATGTCAGTTGCCAAGTTATCTGGTGAAAGATGTCTCTCTTTCTCTTGAGTTATGTTACGCATTAAGAGAAGCCGATTGTTGTTTGTGACGAGGGTTCAAGGGATAATAACGGACGGAATTTCGTCCACTATTGCTCAGAGTATTTTGGAATCTTTCGGACTCTGTTCCCAAAGAATTGAGCAATTTACCATCGGTTTTTACTATTCTTTTTGCTAAGAGGGAGGGGAGGGGTCATGCAAGTAAAATGAAATTGTTTGAGGCTTGGAAATCTTTCCGCCTGATACATTTTTTCAAGCTTTTACCAAACAGATAAAAACTAAACAATCATTCTATCAAGTGATATTTTTGCATTTATATTCAGCTTATATATCCAGGTTTAATGTAATTTCACCATATTATTTGATATAATTTTGCCAAACATTTCTTATTTTTAAAAATTTTGATTTCTTATCCTTTTTTAGGTCATGTTGAATTCTTTACATAAATACGAACCCCGCATTCACGTTCTGAAGGTTGGAGGAAAAGACAGTGAAAAGACAGTTTCAACACATTCGTTTAAAGAAACAGTTTTTATTGCAGTTACTGCTTACCAAAACGAAGAGGTAAGGTTTTATTATCCATTCTGTTTTTCTCTCTACTCTTTTCATATTTTTTTGACCTAGCTTAAAACCCCAATTAATCTGCAATACAAATTTTATTTTCTTACTTAAATAACTCCTTTTTGCTTAGTAGTTCTTCTTTGTCTTGGTTTCAAAGCAATATAATAATACTAACTTTGCCTAATCTTGCACTCTTTGTAAAATACTTATCATTTACTTAGGTAGATAAATGAGCTTAAAGTAGAACTTTAGAAAGAGCAGAATTTGTTTATTTATGTGTGTACCCTTCTCTGCTACAACACCTAATGTATCACATCACCTTTAGGTCACATGAGAGCAATGCAGTACTCTAACGTAACATATTAACACACACATGTAATTCATTCACTATAACACTCAAATCAAGCTTCAATTCGACTATGTGCTAATGCACAAATTCCCAGCAAAAGGGGGGACTTCTTAATAACTACAAATGAAGCTCAGCAACAGAAATCAATTATAACATTTGGCATGAAAACCAACCGAAAAACCACACATTAAAATATAAACAAATAAATAGATGAATAAATAAATAAATAAGTAAATACGAAAATTATCGTCATTTCAATTCAATTTTATCGGTGTAGATTGATAGGAGAGGGACAATAGAAGGTGTGACTTTTGATATTTGCTCATGATTGATACGGGGTACTGTGATGGTCATACTAACACTTCGTTTGATGTACTTATAAAAGGCTGTTAAAACAGTTTAAGATATACACTCTTTTACTTCATAGTTTACTGTCAACAAAATGTGTTAATTTTCGTTCAACCTTGCTATAATTTCTTATTGATATTTTTGATGTCATCGTCATCTAAGTGTGTAGCTAAAAGAGTTATATGTTCACTTGCTTTTCTTTGAAAGTTGTCTTGAATTGTGCAGTTGATTTTTTGGGTACTTAATTTGAAAAGATAGCCGAAAAAGAGTTTGAGTGATTTTGATGATTTGCCGAGATTTGATTTAGGCTTAACAACTCCTTCATTCAAAGATTTCCTCGTACACTTTACAAATTTGTTCTTCTATCTTATGTAAATTTACTATCACCAATTTGCAGTTTTTACTTTTTTAAATCTTATCACGCAATTTAACAATTTTCATCAATTCCAAAACACTGAAATACCGCCGCAAAAATAACACGACCATCTTAAGAAATCAACAGTCGAGCACCGAGTAAAAGTTCCAAACTTCATATTTACACGACACCATTTGTGTTGACTCGAAAATTTCTATATTACATAAAAACTCCATTTTATAAAGTAATATTTTACTTTACAAGTAGACTGTAAAACTACTTTTAGCCTAACTGATACTTTTTCAAAAAATGTGACATGTTTTCTTGTGTGCCAAAATATTTGTATCAAACAATTCTTGTAGGGGTACCGCACGGTTTCACGACAGGTCCTCCTACATGTAATAATAACATGTAATTAGATGACTTATTGCGGAAAGCACTTTTATACACCTTTTTGATGTAAAGTAATAACTCGATGTTGAGATAATTAGAGATGACTAGAGAAAAAAAAGGTTCTTTAAATTGCGTCCTGACAAGATTTGATAATATGTCAAATATACTTTTCTGTCAAAAGTAACTAGTCTTTAAGTAGTCAGTTGTTTTATATGAACAAATTTGGCATGTCGTCTCATAGTTCCAAATAATTATAAAATTATATCTCTATGAAAACCGTAAGAAAAGGGAACATTTGATTATTTTAAGGCCCCAGGTACAACAATGAGAATTCCAATAGATTACAATTAAACTCTTGGAAACCCAATAAATTAATTTTGTTCATATAAGATCTTAAGCTTTAATCTCCATTTACTTCTTCGACATTTGTTGTTTTAACAGATCCGACGAAAAAAAACTTTCTCACAAAATCTATCTCATCACACACTGGGTCTAATTACGATCGAACGGGCTTATCGTTTAATCTTCGTATACATCGTGTCATTAATACATATTTGCGTGTCGGCTCGATAATTAAATCGATTCGCGTAATGGTAGTCGTATCCAATGGAAGACATTTTCGACGACTTATTACATCATATCAAGAGTGTTAAGTAGATTTAAGTAAAGCTTAAGTTTCTATTTATTCCTAGTTCTATTTTTTGGTAATTAGATGGTTTAGTAAAGCACGACATTGTAATGAGAAATTTATGATCTTGACAAATAGGATATTAGGATAAAGTGAAATGTGTAAAAACGCACTGATTAGCGTATGCAGTTTGTAATCTGCAACTAGTTAGACCAAGTCATTGCTTTCCAAAATTTTCAAAAGCTTTCCCAGATTCTTTTTAGATACCAAAGATTGAAATGTAATTGACACTAAAAGTGGGTGGTGGCATTTTAGGGATAGAAAATAAGTTTTCAAAGGGAACGGTTCTAGAAAGGCTAAGAAAATCAACTGTCTAAACAACTACTGAAAAAGAGAAAAAAGTTGCATAGTTTATGTATACTTGATAAGGTAGTCTACATTCAACTATCATTGCCTGCAAAAAACTTTGATGCATTAAAAATCTGGGAAATCATTTGCCTGTGAAACTGTGCAACAGTGTAACATGTTCATAGCCATAAGAGGCATTGCCAAAAATTTTCGACTGTGCAAGCAATTCATGTTGATTAGTAGAAATCGATAGAGACAATATAAAGCCATTGTTGACTCAATTTCTTGACAAGTTCAATAAGACATACTTGTTAAAATTTTCGTCAAATCAATGGTTCATAATCTTGTCACGTACGCAAATATTGAATACATAAATTGATGTCAACATGTAAAAGGGCTCCATTGACCACATTTTCAAATGTACGCAAGTATCAATACGATTCAATTTTGATCACAATTTGTTTATGTGCAGCTTCAACTTCTCTATTTAGAAGTATGAAGGTATTAGTATAAATTATAGAGTATCTTCTCATGAAAAGAGTTTTTCATGTGTGACCTCGTTTTCTTCTTTGCTCATATTTTTTAGTTCGTGGCGTCATTATGAATCATTAAGGTTCTTTTTAACGCAAATTTCTTCTTGTCTCAAGCAATTAAATTCAATCGAACTGCATCAGATAGCGTCTCTTTTACAAAATAGAATCCAAAAAAATACCAAAGAATAATCTGGAATGGCTAAAGAAAGGTTTGTTCCGCCTAGTCAGTCAAAATCAAGTAAATTTGAAGCGACCTATGTTCGTTGAAGGACTCTTTGTTTGAGTAGAATGCTAGGATAACTACCTTTTCTTTCCATATTTGAGTCCTTTTTCACTAAAACATTTGTGAATTTTGACTAATCTCTAAAACATTGCTATTTATTGTATTTCTTATTCACTTCCATTTTTCTTCTAGATAACTGCACTAAAGATCAAATACAACCCGTTCGCAAAAGCATTTCTCGACGCAAAAGAACGTTCTGAACAACAGAGTTACTTCAATCGTCGCCATGACTACATATATCCACCATCTTGTCAGTGTTGTCCTTCGTCACCATACCAACGAGTTCCAGGTCTACACGACTTTAATTACAGCGCACCGTATATACCTTACGAGAATGGATTTGGTTTTCGGACCTCGCGTTATACGCCATACTCGGTTCCACAGAAAGGCCATCTAATGGCCGCTGGAAACACGGGAAATATGTGTAAGTATTTACCCAATGATTAAGACTACTTTTTTGAAGCCGAGATAGCCAAGGGTAAAACATTGGACAGTGCCCGAATTTTGATTACGCGCATTTCTCTACTAGGCCTTGGTTCAACAAAAATAATTATTCACGATTTACTATTTTTCTGATTTATTTTTGCCTTATTTTGAATGGCCTCCCCAAGTTCCCTCTAACTTTGGCTACGCCTCTCAATTTGTCTCAAATTTGTTAAGATATTTTGTTCTAAGAAATATTACACGAATTAACAATTAGAACTCTTTTTCTTCCAGTGACCTAGCAATATCCCTAATTCTGTCTGATTATTCTGAATAAAACAACAATTTGGACATTGATAAGTTAAAATTGGGACAATAAAAGCGTCAAGTCAAGTCTGAAGTTACTGTCATTCAATAGTTTTCTTTGAATTGCTGCTAGATGTTACGACCTAGACTTTGACTAAATAACTTCGACAATATGTATGAAATGATATTTGATGGTTTGAGTTGTTCTTGTGAATATTCAATGAAAATAATATCTTTTTAGGAAAGATATTTCCCTTTTTATCAACGTTTTTCATCTATACCAACCTACTGTACCAAACTACTGTACTAAACTAAGGGCAATGCACCATCTTGAATTGCATATTCCAACTAGAGCTTTTATTCAACACTGATAATTAGATATATTTATATATATGTTGACATACTATTCCACTGGCTCTGGTTGCCCCTCTTGACTGCTTTATTTTTACTGCTTTTAACGAAAGCTGCGTTTCATTGTTCTTTACCAGAAACCTTTAATCTTTATTTTCCTCCTCATTTTTAGATCCTCTTACAAACGGCTGCCACCGAACAAGATCTCCACCGACTTCACTCCCACTCGCATGTATAACTGCAGCAAGTACCGCCGAACAATCAACATATCACGCACACCATGCCGCCGCCGCTCTACAAAACTCAAATAAAACTCGTGAACAAAACTTTTGTTCTATATCGAACTGCATATGCCGGTTAACGCCGAGAAAACAGGATTTTCCAATGGATCCGGCATACCATACAACTGTTAGGGATAATAAAAACGGACTTCTATCGATGGTTCATTCACACGAACATTGTAGTAATAATCGGGAAAGTCAAGATTCACCGACGGTTAATACGACAAATAATACAATGCTTATAGATGGACTCCCCCGTACAGAAGATTTTCGGCGCACGTTTAGTGTCGGCGGGAATTTTGATAGCTATGAGCAATAATGATAATTTTTAATTTATTTTTCTTAATAATGCACAACTAAGTATGCGCGTTATTACAAGAGAGTGTAAGGTATCCATGTGAGAATGTTCACTTGATTCTAAAAATGAAAAAGAACAAGAGAAAAAATTCCAATAGTTGCTGTTTGCTTGGTAGAAAATAACAAGATGAAGACACTTCATGACATTTTTGAAATTATTTTCATGATGTAATAACTAAGCAAATAAGCAAAAAATTCGCCCATAATCTGTAGAAAATTTCTTATGCATTCCAAAAAGGTTTGTTCTTTGATCTTCTAATCGACGAAAGAAAAATTCCTGGGAAATCATTCATGCAATCAATTTTAAAGTTTTCCAAACAAGAAAACAATACTTTTTTTTATTCTTTTGTTTTAAAAAATTGAAATATTTTTAGTTTTCTGTTTTAAATAATTAAGATTCTCTTATGCTTTTGCTTTAAAACAATTGCACTTATCTATTCTATTGTTATAAACAATTGAAATTTTTTCGACAAACAAAAAAAAAGGATCTATTTTTATCAAATAGAGAAAAATGAGAGAATGGAGAAAGAAAAAAAGAAAATCTGAAGACGTCGAAACGATTTTGTATTGGTGTTCATTGACCCTTGAAACAACATATTAGCGATCCACTGCCAATCAAATACCATTCTATTATATTCTAGTACAAACTTTCTGTACAACTCTTACAATTGAAATACCTGGGTTTGTAAAGAATTTTCAAAAACTAGTCACGGGTGTCGAATTTCAAAAGAATTTTAACCTGCTGAAGACATAAGAATAAAGATTTTTTTTTCTTTTTGTGAGCATCTTTTAACAGTATGATTTTTGAAAAATGTCTAAATCAGCTAAATTGTCTAGTCAAATGGAAACAGACATTTGTAATCTGACACATTTAGACTTTAAAGGGAAATTTAAAAGATTTTTGATATAAGTTCTTTGAATATGAGTATGAAACTTCAGAATAAATCTTACATTCAGTTTGTACTTTGAAAAATAAATCTCAAACTCAATAGAATGATTCGCTCACAAATATTATTTTTCAATTTTGATTCAAAACGTGGTTGTAGAAATCTGATACACACCGAATATTTACCAAAATATAATACTTTGAGATAATTTCATGACTTTTAAATTTTTAAGAATTAAAGGTTTCATATTCAAACTCATTAAATTTGTTAATACATCTTAAATGCAAACCAAACCCTAGCGAGGAATTATATAAGAAATTTTAAAATATCTCTCAGGTTTCTCTTTTTCTTCTGAATGGCCACGTTGGCAGCCATGATCTCTCTTCTTTCACCCATGGCCTTCTCGCCCTTGCTCTGGTTTATCAATTGAACGAATTAATGCACTTTCTGATCTTTTCAGATTCTCTCATGTAGATGCGCATACTTAATTGTTCCCAAATATCGTGTCTAATAATATATACGTGTCTCTATGTGTTATTGCGTATTTTGTCCAATTTATTGTTTAATGGGTTATATAGAACAAAGATTTAGCAGCCCGAGTGGTAAATCACTCATCTGAGATATTTTACAATAAGCTCCTTAGAAACGAATTTGTTTAAAATTTAGAAAGTTCCGATGAGACATTTGATTTGTTTCTTGTAATAGATATTGCTAGAAATCGTCGAAAAGACTTCTTTCATTAATTAAAACAAATATAAACAGTTATAAAATTGTAGTAAAAATAGTGTACTCACAATTTGAAAAACCATGATTTATCTTTTTTTGTATCTGACCCATTCATAATGAATCAATTAAAATTCCATTGTTCTGTTGTTTTTTTCATTTGTTTTTCTAGATTTTTTTGACATGGATGAATAAGATCAAATGTGGTGCTGAACATGTCACATGTGTACTGTTTTGTTACTCTAATTAATAATCTCAAAATGGCGGATATTCATATCTACAGGCTATGTTTTCTTTAATTTCTTTTCTCTTTTAGAACCGATTTTAACAGATTTACATTTAAGAATAATATTTTTATGAAGAACATCATGTATGATCTTCAAAATACGACTAATTTAAGATTTACGTTGGTTATTGGGTTATTGGGTATTGCAGCAATGTTGCCATAGTTTTGTTTCGAAAACAGTACTAATTACGACATTTCTGAAATGAACCAATCTC
The DNA here is from genome assembly GCA_032273505.1 of Nanomia bijuga. Lineage (NCBI taxonomy): Eukaryota > Metazoa > Cnidaria > Hydrozoa > Siphonophorae > Agalmatidae > Nanomia > Nanomia bijuga. Next base: position 402 of record JAUKPT010000060.1, on the reverse strand, counting down.
GATGATTTAATTTTCAACCAATCAAATGTCAACTTTAGCCATCATTTTGAGACAGTCTTCCTGATATCAATTGTTATTTGAGTAATAAACGCGTCAAACACGCGCATTTTTGTCGTGTTTCTTATCGTATCATTTTTTTTATTTATATATATCTGACATGAATATGTTTCTGTAATAATTGAAAATCAATTATTTGTATGGTTTTTGTGTTTTTTTTTGTTTGTTTATTTCCAACAATGACAACCTCGTACTTATACCTCTTTCATCAAATTATTACCATTGACAGGGCTGAAAATAAGGGCGCGTCAAACGTCAATGACGCGCTACTTTTGGCTTTTGACGCGTCAAATCAAAATGTGACGCGTCATGATGAAGCGTCACTTTTTTCTTAATTATTAACGA
>JAUKPT010000059.1:0-30612 GCA_032273505.1 Nanomia bijuga | reverse complement strand
CCATCCAGTAAGTATCTCTCGACGACGATGCTTAACTTACATGAAGTGTGATAAATGATGACATACCACTACGCGTTGGTAAAGGAAATAACAGTACCCGTAAATAAAGGATATAATTCCGATCTTCATAGTGTTTCAATATTCAACCCGCTAATAAAAGGTGTCAAAAAGGTACTTAAACTTATTATAAAATTGTTTCACTAATTTTGCCTAAAAGAGTTATGACTTGGCTACATCTTCCAGATAAGGTCAGCATATGGAAAAGTGGTAAGAAGTATGAACAACGTGGCACAAGTCATAACATATCTAAAATATGTAATTCCAGTCTATTTCCAGTTTACTTTTTTTGAATTTCCTCCACATAAAATCAATTTTAAGGCAAAATATCAACTTATTTTATTCAATATTTGAACCACATGTAGCAAAGTCATGACGTTTTGATAAAAAATTAGTGAAACAATCTTGAAATAATTTTAAAGCTTATTTTAGACCTTCAGTTGGAGGGTTTTTTTTTAAACACCCTGTATATGTCAGATATTCCATATCCATATGTCAATGTTTTGAGTAGAACTGAATAATTGACAAACTTAAAAATTCAGAAAGTATCAAATAATTGTTGATGGAACGACATTCCAACGGATATATGAATGTATCGACAAAAAGAAAATTGTCTTAAAATTCGATGTATTCATAAAAAGTGTCATTCTGATGTCTGAGCCGATGTGAACAAACCAAATTTCGATTATATCTAATAACTAACTGCTTTTGCGGTCAATTTTTTCCGAATTGACAAAAAGCGTAGTTAATTAGTTGATAATTAATAGTTTGATCAAATAAAAAACAATGAAAGAAACTAGATTTTCCAAATTTTCACTGAGTAATATTTTCGTATTAATACTTTTCTTGTTTCTTCATTCAACTCAAAGAATTAATGCCTATAGTAGTCCCATATTTTTTATTTTTTTGCTTCTTGAGCCGATATATACCCCCCCCCCCCCCGGCCAATATATATTCGTCGAACTCGTCCATTCTAAAGAAAATATTAGTCGAAATATTTTCGAAACCAAAATATTTCTGTAAATAAAACCGACATTATATATTTGCTGCACGCTTCGGAGTCTGACATTAGATATGTCGTGCTTCTAAATCAATAATCAACATCATTGATTTAGAAGCAAGACATTTAATTAATAATCAATTAATAATTCGCGGTTAATTAGATATTTTAATTAACTGCTACCGACTGCACTCATCCCATATAAAAATGAAGTCAAGTTGTTAAAACTATTTATTATGTATAACATTTTTCAAAGAATTGCAAATCCATCAGAATAATTACGTTCTTTAACGCACATGAGAACGCATAAGGTATTTTCTTGTTGATCTAATTTTAAAACTTATGGTTTCTACTTTGGGAACGTTTAACTATTACATAACCCGACAATAGCCGGTTTTGAGTAACCTACCTACCATATGTAACCATAGGTAACCGGAGGCCATATACAAATCTTTAAGTCACGTGACATGTTGGTATCACCAGTAACGCCGAAAGAAGACATTCAATTGATGGCACCTCTCCCCCTCCCTAGTAGCAAGTTTGATTTCTAAATTTTTCATAAGTGTACCTGATTTTAACAAAATGAGTTACGTAATAGTTAAAAAAAAAAACCTACCGAATTAACATTCGTAACCGATCGTAATTAAAACCAGGACACTTACCTACCATACCAAAGTTACGTAATAATTAAAAGCTTCCTTTGGGCAGGTATCAACTAAGGAATAATCTAAAAAGTCTAATTTGATTGGTAGAGAATTTCGTCATCGAGAATCTGATTGGTTCATTTGAAAATGTCAAAATTTTGAAGATTTAGTCAAACTGAAAATTGTCATGAAATTGTTTAGTGAATTAATGATGAAACGATGAGATGATGTGATATTTGACCAACCACAGTATCGAGTCTCTAAGTGCCTTCAAAATTGATATTAACCATAAGCTGTGGGGAAATTTGAAGATTGATGCACTGGAAACGCATGGACCTATTTGTCAGGGTGTCTGCCCTCATCTTGAACCCAGAACAATTTATAGGGCCAACTTAGATTTAAATGATAAGAAAAGTGGCCAAAAATTGCTTTTATCAAAAATGAGTGCCTTCCTTGGATCCTACATTGAACCAACAGCCTAAATTAGGCCGAAAAAAAAATATAGTTATGTTTGCGCCGTACCGCCCGGGTGGATTTTTTTTTCAGCTCACACGGGCGCAGGAAAATTTCACTATTCCATTTTTTTCGTACAACCTCATCTTTGTGATTTTTTTCTCGCTTTAACTTAATTTTCAGGATTTAGTTGTTTAGAGATTCATTTATCGTTTACACATCGTTTCTCTCTGGTGACGCTTTTGAATTCGAGTGGACGGGAGTCAAAAAGGAGGTGTCCTGTTGTATTGAACATTGCACTATTTTCCCTTAAGAAAGGAAAAAAAAACATTTCCGGCTGCCCAGGTGAGATTTTTTGTGTCCACCCGGAACGGCGCAAACATAACTATTTTCTTATTCGGCCTTAAACAAGATTTTGAGATGACCCTTGAGCTACATTCGTACCAATTTTTCTGAAAATCGGGGTTCGGATTCAGAAGATAAGGAGAAAAGTTTGTTAGAAATAAAAACAATATCTGAAGATAAAAGTTTGCTTCATTTCCACCCATTCCATAGAACGGAACAAGTTTGTCCTTTACATATCTACATCAATCTATCTTACACAGACATGTAAAACATAAAATATGTTTTATCCTTTTGATATGCATAACGTTTAAGTAATAAATCATTTATCGTCTATAAGATCTTACATTGAATAACAAAAAGTTGTGAAATGGATTCAGAATTCACTAGATTTCAGCAAGTTGTGAAAAGTCAAAGTGTGTTCTTTTGAAAAAGTAATAGATATTTCTTGTGAACATTAAATTTATAAACGGATTTCTAGAGTAAAGAATTTTGAAATTGTTTGTTTTGAATAATTTAAATTCCTCCTACTTTTAAAACTTTATATGATATTACATGACAACTATTAACCACTATTAGCGTTGCCAAGGGATATAGATAAATAAAGGATATAAATTAATAGAAGATATATATTTAAACATTATAACTGTCAGTTTTAGTGCATGGTAACTTTGAATTAATATAAATGTAAATGTAAACATACGACATATAGTACATGGTTCAGAAAAAAAGAAAGAAATATTTGAAAGATATATTTGAAAAATGCCTTCAGGAACTTGGCGTCGTAGATCTTCTCTTATTTTGAGTCCATTTATCGGACCTGCAGATAAACGTTTTGTCGACTGGGATACGCTTTTTCAACAAGCTCTTGGATACGATAAACGGAATGAGTCGTACGTCGCGGTGTCGATCTACGAACGACTGATTACGAACATCGAAGGTCTTGTCGGGAATATTCAATCCGATTGTAATAATGGCACTGGTTTTTCTGAAACACAAAGAAATATGGCAAACGACGTTGTTTTTTGTTTGCAATGTCGGATTGAACAATTACACGACTCGGACGTCAATAAATGGATGACGTACGACGAAATATACAAACTTAAACCTTTACTGAGTGATTTCCAGCGATGGGATAACATTTTCCCGATTTTGATTCGATCGGATCGACCAGAGACGGCAACCACGACGACGGCAAACGACGAACAACTCGCCGATACAACTCGATATCAAATATCAACAGACGACAACTCGACTTTGTTGCCAAAAATGCCGACATTAACGGGATTCACGCGAGTGTCGCTCCTACTTAAAAAAATTGCACTGAAAGATACTCGCAGCATCGCAAATCCTTATATCAGAATATCCGTGCGAGACAAGGACTCGGTGAATTTGACAGGCTACCAAAGCACGCAAGTGTCGAGCGTCACGGATAATTTCCACGTCGAATTCAACTGTATCGTTAACGTTCAACAGTACATTGAAAAGATACCCAAAAGTAGCAATGTCTTCTTTGAATTGAGGTACGAGAAAGAACATAAGCTCAAGACCAAATGTTGGGCTGTCTTACGCAGGACTGATTTTAAAAACCTCAAAGGTTATCTGGAGCTTTACAAGCCGCCAGCGGATTACCATTTGAAAAACTGTGTGAAACTTTCAAGCAAGAAACCTTTATATCTTCACCTTGATGTCAACTTGTTGGATTGAGCCAGTTTTACATCTTCGCAGGCCTGGAGCTGGCAATGGGCCCGAGGGGGCTCAGCCCGCCCTGGCTCAAACAAAATTGGGACCGTGCCCGCCCTGAAATAATGATTTAAATGTCTATTGAATCATTGGAGGGCAAATGAGTGGTGAAATGTTATATATATATATATATACTATTTATATTTATATTCTAGCCTTTTGCTTTTGTGCTGTTTATGAACTAGTGCCCGCCCTGATATTTTGGTACAGCTCCTGGCCTGCATCTTCGTCACAAATACTTGACTATTTTTCTGGTTCTGTGTGAGAAGCTTTTTTTAGACTGTGTGCATGGTAGAGAAAAGATTAATGATCTAAGGTTTTTTAAAAATTGTGCAATGGTTATCGTTCTATTTTCAACTTTATGGTGGTGGCGCCAGAGTCTAAGTAAAAGTTCATTTGTTGGTTGGTAGTGAAATTACCATTACTCTTATGCTTAAGAATTGGTGGCATTTTAGGAAAAACTGGATCTTCACTCTGAATAACTCATGTTAAGGCCATTCAAACATGCTTGGACCATTAGGTTGAAAAGAAAATAGCCCCCCCCAGTAAACAATCCTTAAAAAAGGCGCAGAACTGACAAACATTTTTTTCTCATTTTTAAAACTTACCAAATTATTCTCAATTTTAGTTGAGCTATCAATCAGCAAATGTCCGTGTGTCTGAGGTTTTATCTAATATACAACCTTTCTGTTTTTTCTGAAACTTTAGGTAATTTTTTAACTTTTAAAAACTTTGATATGGGAAGCTGGAGGACGTCATTTAAGATCAATCAATTTGAATTTTGGCGCAAAATAAATGAAACATAAGTTCTTTCCATATTTTTAGATGATTTGCCATAATCAATCGTATAAATAGCAACATTCCATTTCTTTATAATAAGTATAAAGAATTAATTTAATAGATTTTAAAAAAGCTTCCTGAGGTTATAAAATTTTACAAATATTACAAATTGACAATTACCATCAAAGAAGAACCGGGGGTAAGTAGAGGAGACGAATAGAAATTGAAGTTTAGCTTTGACGACATTTTTATTCTGATGGTTTCAACTGTTGAATAGATGCAATAACATGAGGGCTTAAAATAACAGTCAGACATTAATCTATTATCCAATGAGGCTGAGTTGTATATTGCAAATCATAGCACGAAGTATTATGATATATAACGAGGCGTAGTCGAGTTATATATCTTAATACAAAGTGCTATAATTTGCAATATACAACGAAGCCGAGTTGGATAATAGATTTATCACACACATATTATACACAATACACAATATTTCGAAAAAATAGAATTTTGTTTTTAATTACTTAGTATTACTTTAGGAGATTTTTTATAAAACAAATTAATCAAATGCACGAAAATTAAATTCACTAAATTAAAAGAAATCCTGAGAATAAACTACATGGCAATGTGACGTCACAAACGTACGATATTGCCATACGATATTGATTATTATCGTATAGGAAAAGCTCAAAATTCAAGTTAGACTCTCCACTATCATATTATGAAAGATTTATTTGTAAAATAAATTATCAATCAGGAGTGATGGACCGTCAAACGTTCATATACCACCCGGTATATAGTTATGAAAAGCCATTTGATAGTGATAAAAACATCGTCATATCTTGAGGTGAACATTTGTGCACGAATAATACCACGTGACTTGTTTCTATTATATATCAAGATTGAATTTATTATGACGTATTTCCCAATTGGTTAAAAAATATGGTATTGTTTCGATTAATAACAATAACATAGAACAATATATTTCCTAACTATTAGATATACTAACTATGGTGATGTAATGATGATTACACGATTTTCTTTCCTAAGTAGCCGATGGTTTATAATCAACAGTACTTTAATTTGTCCAAGCAACTCCAATACTGGCAGATTTTGACCTGCTTAACAAAAAAGCAACCAAAATGCATGGCCAAGATACCATGTTAAAATCTGTCTTTCTTTTTTTTGTCAGATTTTGGTTTATCAGGAAATTGGTCTTTAAAAAGTTAAGCAGCTTGAGTACTGATTTTGATGTACAAATTTAGCAACTTGCACCAATAAATATTTTGGCCAAAACTTCTTATTTCTTCCCCCCAACATTTTTCAATTTTGCTTATTCTTTCCCTGTTTTGGGGTGCGAAAAAATAGAAATCGCCTATGTCTTCCCTTTTGTTAGGTCACCCACTGACACTGACTTTTTCCGATCTTTCTCAATCTTTCCAGTCTGTGTTGGCAATATTTAGGCAATATATTTTGTCCATTATGACCTAACTTTAACTAAAAATTGTTATATATTGAATAAAAATAAGAATGGAGTATACAATAGATGTGAATTTGTCAAAAAGTAAAGTTTTTTAAACGTTATCAAAAATATCGATTTTAAAATTTCCCTAACTTTCCGACCATTCCCGACCGGTCGGTGTAGATCAGATATATGGTCGATGTCATGTACAAAGTGAGGTTTGCTATACCCAAACCAAAATACAAAGAGCCAATTAAGAACGTTTTGAGGCTGATTTAACTGGTTAGCATAAAAAGAAAAGAATGTAGATGAATGTAGTGCTCAGAAGTATTATAATGCGTACGGAAAAGTTTTTTTAAATGACTCCAATGCAAGATATTGAAAAGTTGTCACTGCAGGCTATGCCAAAGTTGGGCAGAACACATCGGAAAGATGTGATAGTAGTAGGATGATAGAATAGACACTATTTGAGCTTGGATACTTACATAATCGACATACTACTAAAATAATGATGTTTTCATTGAGTCTTTAGTCAGAAGGTACCTCTGGAAATGTCTAGTCCTGACTTCGGCCGTTTATTTACCCCCTTATTTTACCAAAAAATCAATTCATTCTGTGCCAAACTTCGGTAAAAGTATTGATAAACTTTACAGGGGAAAATGTAAGAGCATTACCATTTGCTGGTAGAAGATCAGTGTCTCTCTTAGAGATGCTAATCGGATAGTTGACTGAAAGGCAAATGTAGCGATTAGCTTTAAGGCTTATTACTTTAGGCCTAAAAATAACTCGCCTCTTGACCGTTATAATCTTTTAACAACATTTTTATTACTTAGCAATTTCATAGTAGAAAAATACTATGAATCAAAATCAGGTCTGTCTTTGTTTGCGGGATAATAAATTCTAATACCATGGACTACACATTATTGTTATCCTTTTAGCAACGACAGAACGAGTCTCATTACATTATTCCTTCACACAGTAGTCAATATACTTACGTATTAGGTATAAGGTACTTAAAAATCTTTTGGCATTAAGAAGATTATTCATTTACAAAGCTTCTTCATTAGAGCAAAGCGTCCCTGCATTTTAAAGTCGAATTTTTTAGGTGTCAATTGAATTAGCTTATTTAAAGCAATTGTTTAATTCGAGGGGGTTGAACATCGAGTTATCCGATACAACTCATCCGATTGACGAGTAATCCACTTTTTTCGCAGTTAGCAACTCAAAATGTTGTGTCTTGTTTGGATCGCTTTATCCCTGGTTAAATGAATGGATGATTAATAATATGGTTTCCAACAGGTTAGGCACATTAGGCACATTCAAATCTTAATAAATCTTAGAAACTCAAATGTATTGTCTGGTTTTCTAAGTCTGCTTAATTTGAAACATTAAACGAGGGAGAACAGCCGAAGTACGTTTGTGCAAAATAGAGTAATAAAGAAATTTATTGATTGATAAGGGAGAAAGAGAGGGGACTTTATTATTCCATAGCCGTCTGAATTACTCATGTAATTTAGTATATAACGTACAAAAACATAACGAAATCCGACCCTAATGTTGTATTTATGTAGTATTATAAATTTCGGCTTTTTTCGGCTTTTTTAGAAAATTACTCAAAAACACAATCTTTAAAACTCCAAATTATACCATCTCCCGCCCTTTTTGTTCTCTATTCAATTACTTTTCATCATTATCGTCATCTACGAATCATTTCAAAAATATTCCAAGTATTCAAATTTATTCATTATCTTTTCATTATCTTCCCGAAAACTAGTCGTGACAATTTCAATTACTTAAATTGACCTTTGAATAAGAATTTATTTCATCGCCATGATATGACAAAGAAGTATGACTGTTGTTTTTAACAGGAGCTATTTTTGACTAGGGGGAGACATATGTATCTTTATCAAGATATAGGTCTAATCTAAGGAAAAATAGATAAGCTTGAAGTTCTCCAAGCTATCCTAATAGCTTTTATCCCGTGTTTAGGAGGGGTGAAACTGTATGATAATAAAACCATTTCCAGTGTGTCAGAGATCAATTTGACCAATTTGACTATCTTTTTTCTTACCAGGCATTTCGTCCAAATGTATATTAGTCCTTGTTTCGACGTATAATTGCATCGACAAAGAATTTAACTCACCTTTCTGTACATGCAATATTGCTTACATCTTTATAGTGGTAAAAATAATTTTTGTCTGCAGTTTTTTTTGAGCCATACGAAGAACAACTAAAAAATATCGAAGTTAGCCTTGAAGCGTAACCAGCAGGGGTCGGAAAGATGTATTTAGGGCAAAGCACTGGTATTTCATTTTGATGCCCACTACTTTAAAATAGGCATACATTTATAGGCAGGTTGATTTTTTGTTACACAAATTTATCTTTCCTGATTACTGCCAACACTGGCCTTAATGCCCTTTAAAGTGAACCTCGATTAAAAACCATGTAAATCCATGTAAACTCAATTCTTGATTGTTAGAGAATTATAAAAAAAGGATTCACGAAAGGTCAGTTGAAGTAACATTTATACGAAAACCTTTTTATTGAACTCCAGCGATTCTAAACGAAGAGAACTTTCTAAACTTGTTCTTTCGGCCATGGAGGATAAGTGAAGACCGCTCGTTCACAATCCCTAATCATTTTCATCGCTTATCAGATGTCGCGTGAGGTCTATAATAGTAAGATGGGCAATACCGCCAAATAAAATGTCGCCAAATAAGTTTGTATAACTGGGGCAATAAGTTCTCTGTTTGTTTTGTATGTGGCACGATAAGAACATCCGTCATATTGTAGGGAGAATTCAATCATGTCTATGTCTGTCTATATTTTGTATTTTGTATGTAGGACTTACAATATTGCGAGAAAAATAAAAAAAATGTGCTTGTTCAGAACATAGACTCTGATATATGCAAAACATTGAGTGTGTATACTACAGTTGACAGGAACACAGGAAATGTTCACCATCTTGATTTGTGAGTACTATTTTCTTTGTTTGTAGGGAATATAACAACATTTTATGTTTGACTGTTTGCTTATTCAAACAAAGTTTAATAGGAGACATGTAAAATGGAATTTCAAATATGTCTTTTGTTTTTCCACTGGCTCCAAATCGTTTTCGTGTGATGTCTTCAAAGTACTGGTTGCGTGTATCTCAATTGATAATTTACCATAAATATGTTAAACATTTCAGGAATTTATCTAAATATTCAGATTATATAACCTGTGTCGATCATTCTTATAAAGCACAAACAACACACAACACAGAATCTTTAGAATTCAATCCAACCAGTTAAATATTCGATTTAATGTTAAAAATTCTAGATGATTTTGAAAATTGAATTTTGAAGCTAGATTAGATTAGATTAAGTTTAGTTGAGCTATTAATCCGAGACTGTCTGTGTCTGTGTGTGGATATGTCTGTCAAAAACCATGGGGCAGCATATCTTCTCGAGTTTTTATCCAGTACCCAAACTTTTTGGATTTTCTGAAACATTGGGACATTTTGAAGGGGTCAACTTTTGGATATAAGTAGTTATCCAATATCAAATGGAACAGTCATGCATAGCATACCTGTGCACTATAGCACGATTTAGTGTTTCGTTAGGTACCAAGTTACTATCCGATTTCTCTCACATGGTTTGGGTTGACCCGGCGGAGTCACTGCCTATCGATTTCAGAATCAGATCTTAATTGATGTTATTGAGCCTTCAATATATTAAAGCAGTTGAAATTTATTGCTAACCTAATGTATAGAATATAGTGACTACCGAACCCATGAAGTGAATGACATTCTGTGTTCCGAGGTTTTTAAAAAGCGTGCAACTTTAAGCTTGCAATTCAAGATTCTTTTATAACGATCACCAACATGGCGGATATTGCTGTGACACTAATGACATATCACCATGGCCAATCGCCAAAAGTGTACGCTTTTTCCAAACCCCGGAACCATGTATCAGTGTTGAGAGTCTGAAGCCTTAACCGCTAGGCCAGCCATCTATTAAAAAATAGAAGATATAAGTATTATACATTTTTGAAAAGCAGGTAAATAGGGGAATCGAATGGAAACATTAAAGATTGTTTTGACGACTTTTATGTTTTGAGAGTGTCAATTTTTGAAGATGTGTAATAACAAGCGTGAGAAGAATAACAAAGGAGCTAAAGTTGAGTTCAGTGCCATCGGCACATTGCTAATCCATACAAGTTCGTTTCATTGATTTAAGTTTATCAGGTAAAGAAAAAATATTATTTATTGTGAGATATTAATTGCTTATGACTACAAATTCACCAGATCAACCTATATTGCAAGAATAACTAGATGGAACTTCAACCAAACTTTACCTTACTACCTTCAAACATGGTTGCATAATCGAAGATTAATTTTAGCCTAGATTGATCCTTAAAGAATGTACAGTTCAAAACTGTTGTTTATTTTAGCATCAACATTTTTAAGCCTTAATTTCAATCATTATCAAAATATCAGACTGATAGCCATCACATACTCTTAGATTGGATTTAGAACTAAAGAAGGATTTGTTAATTTAATACTAGTGGCTTATATCCAAAAGATTAAATCATCGCTTAATAGCTAATAGAACTTAGCGCCGGGTTTAGGTGACTTTCGAGAAAAAAGTAAGAAAAAGTTGTATATAATGATTAATGGCATTAAATTCATGAAACATGGGGATCAAAGGGAAAGGCAATTACGAGTGGACCACTGTATGTCAAAGTCATCAGTTAGGCCTTCTAGACTTTCAAAATAGAAGACTGATAAGAAATCACGCTTAGTTAGTCTCATGTGTTTTATCTCATCGTTATACTATTAATCTAATTCAGAAAGCAAATGGTTTGTCTCATATCAATAGTCTTAATGAACTAAGATATGATTCATTACAAGTGATCCAGACTCAATTAAAACAATATTCCCACACACTTAGTAATGTTTTGCTCTGATTGAAGTCATTTTCTTAGAATGTCAACTGAGTAAAATATTTAATTGAGAAGGCCTTTTAGCTTATTTCAACTGTCAGTCCAAACTACCTGTTATTAGTTATGGAAGAGCAAAACGTATGGAGGTCCATGGAGATCCATGTTATCCATGGAGATCCATGTGTGGAGATCCATGTTTCATCAGATCAGTTTCATGTGCGAGAGATTAGGTTTGATAGTCAGTTGGAGCCTTATTATTTTGACCAAAGCGAATTGCTATGTCATCTCTTTAAATTAAATTTGTTATGGTCCTAGTGATTTGGAATGAGAAATGCGTGTGGTAGGGATGGTGCCGGTACCATTAGAACGATGCAAAAAATTCCCTCGAGCTATAAACGAGAGAAAACCGCTACTCAATGCCGACTGGCGATCCATGCCAAATGTGAGGGAAATTGCGTTGTCAGTTGGTACGTAACGAAACACTAGAAGGAGTTTTAGTCTTGGTTGTGGTAAGCATGTAAAGAGCTTGTGTATGAAACTATAAGTGAACCCTATAAGTGAACCCACGGCCAGCTAAAGGACACGGCCCTGGCATGTTACGGCGGATGGGTCAAACTTTTAACTTCACATACATGATCCTATGACCGGTTAGGGGTTAGCGTTTTCCGAAAAAAATAGGGAAAATATGGACAGTTTCTTTTTTAGCACTAAATATCATCTAACAGCTTCATGTTTGATTTCCAATTGTCAAGGTTTCGCATACAGATGGAGACATCTCATGTTCAGTTGTGTACCAAATTATATGAATATACTGTATTTGGTTCTTCTTTTTCATGAGTTTAAAGAGATTCCGAATGAAGAAACAATTTACAGTTATTAGTCTCGGTTCTTTCTACATATAACAACAATCAGGAATACCCTAAAATAATTGAGATAAAATTATAATAACATGATACATTGATATTTGCTATGTATGCTAATTGCATTTGATTCTTATAATTTACGATTTCATACAAAATGCGTATAATTTGATAAAAAGGTCTCTCATAAATAATCTTTACAAATTATTTGATTACTCCATTACCAATTATCAAAATGTCTTGATAAACTGTTGTGTAAAAATAGCGCTAGCTCCGGTACATTAGTCGCTTAATTTTCGTAAATTGAAATTAATTTGAAAGTTTTTCATCAATAAAAAAAGAACAAATCAAGATGAGACGATAAGATTTAGTACACAACTGGACTATATTCCCATATGTATGCAAAATATTGACTTTTAGAAATCAGAAATGGAGCGATTAGATAATATTTAGTGGTAAAAAAAAGAAACTCTCCATATTTTCCCTATTTTTCTCCGAAAATCTTTTACTTTTGGCATGATACCCTTAACCGGTCATAGGTCATGTGTGTGAAGTTAAATGGTTATATCTTGCGCCGTTGTCAAGATATTGTCCCATCCGCTGTAACATGCCAGGCCATGAATGACGCACACAATCAGAGACAGGATTTTAACTGTGATTCTCTGATTTTTGCAGAAAAAAGGAACGCAAATAATACTGTATTTATATTTGGTAATTCTTTTTTTTATGCTTTGAAATCAGAGAACTTAGAAAGCTTCTATTTTGAGGGGTAAAAGGCAAGAAGATATCTTCGATATCTTCGTTGCTGATGGACGGTGAAGTAATATCACATAAGTATCACAGAATAATATATATCTTTTATACATGACAATCTCAATACAAGGCCAGAAAATCGAGTTGAGTCTTCAGAGGAATCATCGATCAAACCATTAGACTAGTGTTCTTCACTGATATGTCTAGAATGTGTATGGAATATTCCATCTTCAGGGGGTAACTATTGCTATTATCGTCAATAACTCGGTTACTATTATATTTTCAATTTTTCCTTTCCACATCATGTTCGTGTAATGCCGTATCTAAAGTTAATGTATATACCATAATACCCCGATGCTAGGTTTTTCATTTATTCTCCTTCAAACATTTTTGAAAAGGACTCTCGATTTCAAACTGCTGCAACTACAAAATAACACGTGTTGAATAATTCAGACAACTTACATAAGAACACCAATTATCCATTTTCTATTCACCGTTTAAGATATTTGAAATTATGCATCACTAGATTGTGCATGCATGCCAACAAATAGACTCGGTACTTAATCATAATAGTTGAAAAGCTATTGTTTTCTAATTATCATTCCTATTAAATTGAAATAGGTATGTGTAAATCTGAGTTAAAAGTCTTATCTATTACCTCTTATTTTGGAGCAAACTTAAATAGATGACAATTCACTGAGAAAATAAATGCTATGCATATGCGCATGCAGGGCATAGCACGAGATCAAACATACAAAAACGACTGGTGCCCATATATCCCCCAATAATTACTCCAAAAAATGGAATGTTCGATACATATTCTAGACATGACAGAGAAGACCACTAGTTTATTGATTTGATCGGCGATTCCCTGAAAAGGCCCAACTTGACTTCCTGTCGGGAAGATATCCGGCCTTGTATTGAGATTTTTGATATTGATTCATGCGATATTGTGATATTATTCATGCGATATTGTGATATAATTCATGCAATTTTTGATATTATTCATGCGATATTTGATCTCATTTATATGCAATTCTTATTATTATTCAGGAGTATGTTTGATAGAATCCAAGCGACTTTTGATATCAGATTTGATAAAATTCTTTCTAGATTTCTAATTTAAATCACATAATTCGCTTTCATGTGATACAAATCATGTGATACATGTGATACAAATCATGCATCTGTTTGTCAAGTAATATGTTAATAATATCTACCATGGTCATCTCTAAATACGGCCTGGTATTTACCGTCAGATTTCGAGAACATAGAAACTACCAAAGATATATCCTTAATATTTTGCATAGTTCTTCATACATACGATTTAAAGACACCACATTTCGCATTTTCAAAAAACATTTAAATCTAACTAACAAAGTTCATGGTTTAACATTTGACTGACGTATACCACATTACAGGAGTCGAAATAAGGATTTTCAATAAAGCCGGCTGTTTTATTGCAAGCGATGCGATGCAGATAATGGTATCATTGATTAAACTTAAGTTACTATTGTGCGAGGCTTTAGTATAAACAATAAAGGCCTAGAGCAAAGATTAAATTTCATGCTCAATGTAATTTCGAGCCGGCTATTTTGAGCCAGCTTTAGCCGTAGCCGGAAGCTTATTTCGACTCCTGCATTATAACATGTCCTCGTAAAATTTGGTCGGATGAAAGTTACTAGTTCTTCTTTTATCGACGATTAAAGAAAATGTAGAATAGGTTCTGTTAATCCCTATCCAATCCATCGATATAAAATTATCATTTTTATGTTATCCATCACATAGATTTATGAGTGTAATTGATGTTATAAACATTATTTTGTTGCATGTAACATACCGAATAAAAACCTATTATCCAGACTAAAAAGAGAAACATTAAAGTAAGCCGTTACACGTCTTTATAAGTATAACGAGTCATTTAACTTTATCTAACATTTTAAAACGTTTTATAATGTCTCTGGACGCTATTTTGAAAACTTATTTTTCAAGCTTTTAAACGTGATGTTTTCAAATTTTCTTTATTTTAACCCGATAACATGAATCAAATGGCTTGCAATTTTGGCAGCTCATAAACCTTATGATTATCGACATTTCTACAAAAAATGAATTAAATTGGGTGTCATTTTTATCCGTTTTAATATTTTACTGGGGTGGCGCAAAATTCTTGCCAAATTTCATTTTCTGATATTGAGATTTATCAGGTGTTCTCAAATAGTATGTATGTATGAACTATTCCAAATCTTAAGGATATATCTTTGGTAGTTTCTATGTTCTCAAAATCTGACGGCAACATATCATGCCATATTTAGAGATGGCCATATATCTACTCAAAATTTGATATGTTTAGGTGACCTTTAATTTTGTCAGTGTGCTGCTTGATAATGTTCAATTGTACTATTTATATTGTTCAGTTACAACTTCTGAAATAGATGATTATTTATAAGAACTTCGTTACAATGCTTATATGTGTATGATACAATTAAGGAGGTATACGCGTTAATAGGTGTTTCGAATATGTATTGTTTTGTTTTACGTAATTGTGATCATTCCATCATTCCACATCTGAAAATGAAAAGAAAAATTGGGGTTTTCGGCCAAAATTCCGCTAAAATGACCCAAATATTTTACCCTTTTCTCCTATATCTGTGGTACAGTTGTGTGGCATGAGAGGTGAAATTTGATGGAGCCATGTCGTTATAGAAGAATTAAGTTCGTAAATGTCCCCTACAAAAACTGTCACAGGTAAAAAATTATATACAAATGTGATGCCAATAAAAAAATATATATGATTATAAAAATATACAATGATTTTAGCCTGTCTTGATGTGATTACTCATGTTTTACATATCATGCAATGATATGGCATTGTGTCTTAAAGTCTGCGTAAACAAATTTCGTGCTCATAATTATTCACCAGAGAGAATTTGATGGCTTGATAACTCGTAATGTTACGAAGTAAACGTAATAACAAAATTTTGCGTGTATAATTAGCGAAGTCTTGTAATTGTTTTACATGTATAATACAGTACTAAAATCCATTACATACATTCCATAGGGTGGTTAATAAGTCGTAATATTTGCTCACTCGCATAACGGCATGATTCATACTTAAAAAATTCTATTTAATATAACACAATGCAGCAGATATGTCATCCCCCTATCAACTGCACAACGTATGCTCACTGAATTACGCGTATACCTCCTTAATAGAATGCCTTGTTACACTTCATCGGATGGTTTGATACAATTTACCTAACTTGTGATATTAAACGTACAACCTTTGATATTTTTCTGTGTGATGTTTGATATCAATTATCAGCCCCTTTGATACTATTCATGCAGAAACGCTGAATTGTCACAATTTCATTCTGTCATTTTGATTTTATTTGAAATAGTTCATAGGACTTTTGATATATTTCATGGTTGGGTTTAATAAAATTTAATAAAATAAAACTTCATTGCAATATAATTCACGAGAAATGTGATTTTCTCAATAATTAGTCGTAAACTTTCATCCTTAAAAGTAGATAATTTGACATACAGAAAAATATTTTCTATGACATTATTAACTTTTTGATATAATTCAGGTTTACGTCTGAATTGTATCGTATTTTTATTTTACTCCAAAATTTGATATTTCTTAATCGTCTCTCGAGAGAAACTGATCATACTTTTAGGTACATGAACAGTATTGCTGTATTCTCCAAATAAGACTTCAATATAATCTTCTGCACGTACGTACTATTTTGTCAGTATTGTTGATGTTGTGCATAGTAACTCAAGTAAACAAGGCAGAAAAGTATTTTTCGTAGTCAAAAGTTTATGACAAGAAAAAGTTTCTATTCTGTAAGGTAAGATTAGGTATGGGAAGGTATGAAATAAAAAAGTGCTAAGGGACCGGAATATATACCCCGGAATATATTCCCCTCAAAGGGAACCATGTTGTTGCTTCAAAAGCAACATCCCTGTCGAGATAGGGTCAATGTAAGGAAATTTTCTTTAACTTCTTTTTTCTTCGTCAAAAGTCTATCGGCAGAGAGAACTTTCTTGTTCGACTTTCTTGTTTGTCTCGTCTCCGTATCTACAGGTAACAAGATTAACATTTCACCATTGTATCAATGTCTAGTGCCGTATCACTTCTGGGATAAATTCGATTTAACTGTCAATCATTTTGTACTGAGAGATCACTTCGAATCAAATGAGGTGAGTAAATTGTAAATTCAATTCAACATTTCTTATTCAAAATTGGACATTGTAAAGGTGTGGCTAAATTTTCTGGAAAATATTTTGTTTTTCTTTCTTGTTTTCATCTTCTCTAAACATTTGAAAATTATGATATTTTATACATAAATAAGTCATAAGTCATAAAAAATCTTTTAATAGATCCATGTTTTTTCGAGACTTTAAAGACACGAACTCTTTAATTACAACACTGTACGCTAATCAATTTCTTCTGCTCTAAAGAGTTGGTGGAATTGGTGCAAAGTATTCCGGTCGAGTATTTTCATGGTATGATTTAGATACATATGCATGATCTACCCTCCATCTACACGGTTTACATGATATTATACTGGTATCGATGTATAGGGTTCCTATATACCGTGATCCCGAAGACCTGTAAGCATGTAAGAATCATGTTAGGATTCAAAAAATGCATCCATACCATGTATAACAAGAAGTGTGAGAATGGTTTCAAAGCATAGATTAAAGGGGCATGTATAGGGTTCCAAAAGGAAAACAACTATAAATATCAAAGCAACGTTATTTGCTAAGGGCAGCCTGAATATCGGCAAAACGACAAAAAAAATCAATCAAAATGTTGTCCAATTTTTGAAAAGAAATTAAAGAGCCGGATGTAACACCTCCTAAACACCCTACTGTTAAGGCGTCAAAAATGTCCCTAGTTCCCCAACAATGCAGCCCCTACAGCGTACAATCTTTGTTCTACCCTACTATATTAATTACTTTGTCTTGCCATAGCTTAATACCCCCAGAGCGAAACAGAAATTAGATAATCTACCTCAACTATGTTAGCAATTGTACTTCACCTGTGTGCAGAGGATATGGACAATTAAAACACAAACTATGATACTGAATTCGGGAAGGAAGTTTTAAGACCTTCAGATTTTCCAAGCTTTTTAGGGATTACCATTCTAAATTAGAAATCAGAAATTACATTCTTCCATCTGTCGTACATCAAATGTTACATAGGAAATATGATTACCATAAATTTTGTTTTATTTCTTGCGACATATTATACGTTAACGGAATCGCAATTCGATTCATCATGTACATATCTTTCAAAGTGCGCTTGTAAAATATTCGCTTTTATCAGAAGAAAATTCCTATACAACCGACGGTAAACTTTAACAGGAGTTTGACTTCCATATTTTATGATAATAGCATTCTTTTGACCTATCAGTCTTATATTGGACCTGAGATATATTTAAGGAAATCATTCTTTCTGATGCAGAAGTGTGAAAGATTATACTTGGATTTATCAAATGGATTCCTTTCTGACTTCCTTTACTGTAAGACTACTTCACACACGTTTTACCGCTCAATTCTTTGATACGAGGAAGATATCTTTCTTGTAACTGATACCATCTCGATTAGGCCAAAGTTTGATGAAATATCTTTTCAATTAGGTTTTTCCATTATTCAGTAGCGGATTATTAGCGAATCAATGTATTCACAAATACACTCATTATAGAGAAAATATTTCTTTTTTTGAGTTGAATTATGAAAATAAAACATAAGTGGGTCCCGAAATATGAGTCTCTAGGCATTGTGAATGCCTCAACCACCAGAATTCACCAATTTAAGGCCCATCGTTAGTTGGAGCAGTCATCAGTGAAATCACTACTACGAAAAAGGACCAGATTAGCCATTGTATTAATGAGAATCATTGAGACCTTATTTCTGCCATTCTTACGTTAAACGATAAAATTTCTTCGTTACAAGAGTTTTCGATTTCATTTTTTATGAACCATTGATGGTGCTGGAATATCTGCAATGTCTGCTTGAAGATACCTCTAAAAATACCAATAACTCTATAAAATATAGTACAAAGCCGAAATATGTTTCATATATTTCTGATATCAGTCCTTTAATCAGTCCCAACAAAGGGAAGCGCCATGTATATGCATATACTCATTACTCTGAGCTATGCATTTCTGTAAAACTCTTCTGTAGAGATAGTAAAACAATTGTAGAACCAGAGACCCTGGTCAATAACATGAAGAATAAATGGATTGATTTTGATTTACTTTGAAGATGCTTCTGACAAAGTAGACCATCCAAACTTAATCTTTCCAGCACAGTATATTCTTTAAAGATATATGATAATTTTCAGCTAATTCTACAGAGAACTGAGAATATAGTCTGAAAATCAAATTTACTTATTACTTTATCTCACTGCTGAATTACTTTTTGTGACACAAGACAACCTTTGTGACATTTTGGATACATTTTTCGGGTCTTAGTAAAGTTATTTTGCTCCATATGAAAGAAAAAACAAGAAATAGGAAAAAATAGTTAGGAAGATAATCAACTTTAATAACATTTTGTTTTGGCACACTGCCAGCTGTTACCCAAAAAGATACCTTTCCTATAAGGTCTGTAGCTAGACCTTCTGAAAATGTCGGTTGCTCTATCTACTATCTAATCTTTTGTTGGATCTGTTTTGTTTTTTCTGATAATCTATACCTAAGTCTGCAGCAACGTTGCATTGCTGCACTAATTGTTTTGAGATTGTAAGATACGCTACTCCCTTTGCATTTAACAATTTTACGATTTTCGAGTTAGCTTACTTTAAAGCTAATCTTTTATATAAACTCATAATTCAAAAAGAATTTTGCAGCTGTACATTGGTGTCTTTTGAGACACCTCGATTACCTTGAAGTGGACTTGAGTGAGACTTAAGGTCGCGAAGCAGGTAGCCGTTAAGAGAGTGGATTTTAATCTTCAGGAGTAATTCATTTTTCATCAAAATCTAAACAAAAACGGACTTGAATAATGATTTTGAGAAGCATGTATTGTCATCTACTCCCCTATTCAAAATGTACCAGCATGCCAACTACATTAAGTTGAATTTGATCTCCTGAATAACCCATTAAATAAAATAAAAGCTAAGCAGACACCAACAACCATTGTTAACATTTGGAAAACATATTGAATAAAACTTTAAGCTAGACAAACCAAAAGCGCACCGAAAGTGAAGGCACCAGTAAATAATTTGCTCAAAATAAAGTGCAGAGACAATAGTGCAGAAGCAATTGCCTCCTTCCCTATTCAAGATGGCGTCAGATCAAAGAAATTGTTGGCAATTAAGTTGAATAACTGCACATCCTTGAGTTGATAAATACTTTACATGTTCTTAAAAGAGAAAGCGATCAATCTCAAGAATAGTGTTATCGATGAGATTCTTATTCAAGTATCATGGTGTATGTAGCTAATATAATTCGGTATAATGTATTCCTCTTGAAGCTATAAAGTATTGATACTAATAAAACTAACTCCCCATCGTGTATGATGTAGTGATAAATTAAGTATCAATTAAATTCATTGTAGCTTTACTGCATTTTTCAATATTGAATATGAGCATTGACCTCTGTCTTTTTATTCATGAACCGCGCGTATTTTGATCGTCCAACTTGTGGCATGGGTCTAGTAGAAATATATAAATCATTAGGGTCCTTAGTCTACAAAAAGTAGATAGTATCTGTTATGGACATATATATTTTCATAGATGCAAACATGTCAATTGATACCCAGTGTCGTGAACAACGGTAAATATTTTGGCCAACAGGGGAAGAAATAAACAGAAATTGGGAAATAGGGAAGAGATAGGCGATTTCTATTGTTTCGCACCCTAAAACAGGGAAGAAATAAGGAAAATCGGAAAATGGTGGGGGAAGGAATAAGAAGTTTTGGCCAAAATATTTACCGGCGGTCGTGAAATAAAATTTTGCGACAATGGTATAATGATGCTCACCACATGAGACAGACATGGAACAGATCGACGCATTGGCTTGAGGCCCATAGAGTCATTCATAAGGTACCAACAGACTGCACAAATTTTCAAGCATTGTATTGTTGACCCAATATGTATCTACGATCAATAAATTCAAAATTATAAAAGCAAAGAGCAGTTGATATTCAAGTGTCCCAAAAATACGTTATATTTTGATCAGTTTTAAGACAAGTTAAGTTCTTTTGAAAGCTGGTATAATGCAAAAATAAAACGCAAATTGTATATTAGAAACATAATAACATTCTTTTTAATGTAGAAAAAAGCGAAGAAATCATGAAATAAAAAAAATCGATAAAAAATGAAAGGAAGTTTTTCCCAATTTAAAGAATTCGTTTTCTATTTCAGAATGACTGAATGATTATTCTACATGTGCATGTAATCATAAAGAATAGCTATGCTGAAAATATATGCAAAACAGTGTCTAGCAAACGTTACACTTGATTTTATAGCGTTCATACTTCATTATTTACCCCTATTGTACCTTCATAATTTTTTTTACATTTATCAAAATCAAATATTTTTCACTATGATTGGTGAAACCTATGATGTTTTCTTTTTATTAAGGGTATATGATGGGCGGTTACTATTATCGATTAAGATTTTGATTTCAATTAGTAGAGAAAGAAATCTTCCTTTACCTCTTGGGGAATATCATTCTTTATCGATCCACGGCTACAAAACACATCTATTGAAGTATGGAGCAGAAGAAGCTTCGGCCTTAATTATGGTAACTCAGGGTTAGGATATCTGCCCCTACTCTCGACTCAAATGGATAGAAGAAAACTCGTTTTAAGAAGATTTTGGGATACTCACGGTATTCCCTTTTTTAAGACAAATATGTCCCTCAAAATCAGACACTTTTCTACTTTTCTAGATTAGAGCCTGATGCTGCAGCTTTCAAAACCATACCTTAATTCATGTATTTTTACGCCAATATCTTTCACTTGCGCTGCTAGATTTGCTTGGCGTATTCGTTTGCATATGTAACTTTTAATGTATAAGTCAACCCATTTGTTGGCGTATAATTCCAAACGCCCAATTTAATCTTTAGCCTAGATAAAACACAGATTTAACCCTGGTAAATACAGAGCAACAGACAACAAAACTATATTTCGTGAGGAATATTGGATAGCATTTCTATCACCAAGACGTCAGGCTGGGGAAATACAGTATTGTATGCGTATTGAAAAGTTTAAAAGGTATATACCGCTTCGCGAGGATATGCATGCATGTTTGTAGTCAATCAAAAATTATATATATAAAGAATAGAAACGTAAGTTCAACCACAATTATAAATTCGGCAACATGTAGTATTTTTACGGTCAGAACATACATGTGCAACTAGTAAGGGAATGTGATGTGTTTGTAATGGATCAGATCCTTTTACTTGTCGGCTGTAGTTTGAACAAAACAAAATGGCGTTGATATTGTGGTTACTTTACTACGCCGATGGTGTTTTTCATTGTTTTTAACTAAAAGGCAAGTATGGCATGATCATTTTTTTTACTTTACTTGCAATCTTTTTTTTGTTGCCAAAAAAGATGACTGTTGACTGTTTTTGAATATATATTCTTTTATTTTAGAATATTTCTTTCGTTTCGTTGATTCTACTAAATCAATCTTCCAAATGCCTATACACACATTATCATAAAGTGTGTACCTTTTTCACGTGGCCGTCTTAACATATCATATAGGCCATGCTTTCACATCATCCTTTTTTCTCCAGATAAATAAATTTTGTTCTTCAGTAGTTAAGAATTGATTAATAATTAATGAATTGCTCAATGACAAGACAGGTTTTAGCAGAATGAAGAAGAAATTAAGGTAAGACAAGGAAAGGTAAGATATCTGTCAACCTAAACCATGCTGCTAACAACTCCCCGTGAATCTTTTATAATTTCTTAGATAGTTTCATTTTTGATAATGAGATTCTATAGAAGTACTATTGTACCAGTATTTGAATAACGATCCTTTTCAGTATAGTTAGTCATTTTAGTGATCAACAGGGCATGACTTTAGGTCTTACTAGTTTGATGTTTCGTCGACTTTCAACTTTCAACGAATACATTACTCTAGAGTCAAACAATATACATCAAATTTCTGCCGGACATAAGTTGCGAGCCCAGACCCAATAATTTTCAAAAAGTTGTAATTTAAAGGCATCTTTTTAACCCAATTTCGGCTCTCTCACCTTTTAATTACAAGTACGATATTGGCTGATCTACACAGAAGCTAATGGTCTTCTTCTCTTTTTATCAAACATTTTTGATATTACATCAAAAATCTTACTAATAGAATGTGATTTGAACATACACAGAATAGATCTCCACGCGTTATGTCCGGCAATGCAGCATTTTTTTGCTGAACATTGATACATTTTTACTGGACATTGCCGGAGCCCGGCGGCTATTTCGTTGCCTGATCAGTGTTCAATATTCCAGAAAAATAAATTCCTATACTGAGATTTTATTTACATGACGCCTTGGGAACCGAATCCAGATCGAATGATTTCTTACCCTTCTTAAGAGCTTATTAAAAGATCAAACTGATTTTAGGGTATTCTTGTATTGTACAATACTGTACAATAGTGCACTTTAATTAAATTCAACATAATTTGAATGAACCTGGTTTTCTCTAATCATTCACCCAATAAATCGAATCTCATTACCTTAGATAATAGCAGATAACAATTTAAGATAATTAGATATCTATTCCCCATTATCTGATCTGATGTGGGTTATAAAAAACTTCTATCATTAAGTGTGGTTTTGAGTTAATAGGATAGATCTTTTAATATAAGAAGTCATTATAAGGAATCATTTATTATACATCATTTAGCCATGATTATCCTGGATGAGATAATTAGTAAATATAGAGATAGAAAAAAAATGTCAATAGCAACTTCCGTTCTGTTCAATCATGGAATTCTAAAAGGCGTATTTCCACGAACTAAGGTTTTCGAAAAACGTGTCATTTTAAGCGAGCGATTCATGATTCTTTAAAAAACGATCACCAACAAGGCAAATTTGGTGACACTAATAACCTATCACAATGATGAATCACCAAAACTGCATGCTTTTTCCAAACCCTGCAACCATGATAAGTCTGTTTATTCTGCTTATGTAAAGCCCAGTCGCAGAATTATATTTTTCAATCTTCGATGAGCCTTTTCAAAAGGAGATTCAGTCTGCAAAATCTAAAAAATAACATAGCTATAGAGTAAAATCAGTCCTTGCAATTTAAAATTTCTTTTTTTATTCTGCGATGGCCATCGCTGTGTTGCATACTTTTAGCTTTCAGCTTTCAGCTATTCGTACTTTCGTACTATACAGCCCCCTTTCCTAAACCCGTGAAAAGGGGATATATGAATAGAACAATTATAGCCGTGGAACATCCAGGTGCCATGATGTTGCGCAAACAAGCTTTGACATCAAGAAAAACGGCTTCGCATGCTGCGCATTAACCGTTTAAATTCGAATTCCATGGATTTTCAGGCGAGTAACCAGCACACGTAAATGTTCTACTAAGCGAATTTACACCAGGATAAAATAATAATGTCTATTGGTATTTTACATCCTACAAGGCATCAAAACAATACGTCGAAATTTGTCAACGTACAACAGCATGGACAATTTTTTCGAGAACCTTTCCGTTATCTGCCCAGAATTTCAATTAATTGTTCTATAGAAAACGTTGAACTTCAGATGACCTTTTGTTTGACCTTCACATACACCTCTCTTATTTCAAATTAACGGCATGAAGAGCACTTTCGACATTGAAATTACGTTTCCATACGACATTGTTTCAACAGAAAAAAAACACGTAAACAAACTACTCCGAGCCATTAAGGACATAACATAGTTTTGACGTCACACTTACCATCTGAGTGTCGCCTTAACCTTGCTTTCATTGTGAGAGTTCGACTGTGCGTCAGACAAACTATACATGTGTTTCCGACGTTGTCAGTCAAAAATTTGTTTAACATTTTACATTTTAATTTCACTCTAATGTCAACAAAAACCTCCCTTATTTTGTCTTAATGGACTTTTAGTGAGGTGGATATGACTCACGTATTTATGGCCCGGTTCCGGAGGTGCAAAAAATGTCAATTATGATTGGAATGCTACCCTGGTAGCTGTTAGCACAAGACACAAAAAACTTTCACTATCTTCTTTCTGTCATATTTTACGGGCCTGGATTCAGCATTTACTTGATCTGGAGGCAATTTCGCGCACCTTATTTTTTTGTATCAAGCACTTGCTTGATCACTTAAACTTTCTTTGTATTCATTTCTGTAATGTAAGCAGTTAGAGATGAAACTTATAGTACGTGTGAACTATTATTTAACCAGTAAAAATTATGAAACAGGGAAAAGCAGTTTTTCCCTCGTATCTCAAGAACAATTCACTCAAAATTTGCATACTTCATGGCCACTTAATTATTGATCCCTATATTCAATGAATAAAATTTTCAAATATCTTTTCACCGTATCTTGACCTTTTTGTAGATATGAGGAAACCCCTTGGAATTTTTGTTTCGTGTCTTCACGAATGTCTTCATTGTACATACAAAACCAAAAGTTTATATTTAAAAAAGAAATTCAGTTACAGTCAATCAAAGTTTTCTGTCGGCATAGAATAAGGCCATATCTATAGATGGTCATGATCAGACCCTTATTTCTTGCTGATTTTCTTCTTCATTTTCGCCTTCTTCTATCTCATTTTTCCGATTTTTTTATCTGACCTTTTTCTCATAGCTTCTTCTTTTAGCTAAGCCATCTGCGAAAAAGCGTGCACATGTAGTCACACGCCTTGGAAAGACATCTTTCATTGTAACCTTAACACCATCCATCATAAGTTAAACGTTGTATCTATATAAACGCGTGCTCACAATTTATTTTTGGCAGTGTCTATCGGAAATCACCATTTTTATCTAAGAATGTGATACTACCAACTCCATTGTTATCTTCGCCACAATTATACTTGTTTATAGTATGAGTGGTTCTAATCCAGTTGTATGAGTGTTGATCGAAGATAAGTAACATACCACATATTGTCGCTGCCTTGTTACAAACCATGTTGGTCTATTTTAAAACTGTATTGTTTCAAATCTGTTTGAGAAATACGCCTGAGGTCGAAAAGACTTCTCTTAGAACACTGGTGGTACCGCTTTATGATGTTGTTCACGAAAAAAAAATGTTACAAGGTCAGGGCTCGCTACCGATATTTTTTTATCCGTGTCATTACATCAAAGGCGAAGCGGTTGTAAAATTAATTGATGAGAAAGATTGCTACTAACAACTTCGGTAGTTCTTTAATTAAGAGTTCCCTACTCAAAAATGTAATTATAAGGTGGCATTTACTAAAAAGCGATGACCTTTATAACCTAAATTTAATTTCAAAAGTTGTTTTTCTATTTTTTAGGAAATCTATGTTTGAAACGAGAGGCGTTTCCAGACCTTGCACATACTCTCTGTTTGCATATTTTATTTGAGACGATTTTATCAGCAAGGAAATAGAAAGTGTCTAGTGGGCAGGCAATTCAGTATGTTATTCCCCTCCATAACCATAACATTTTCATCTCAACTAATACGGCAGTGTCATCTATTTCCGTGTTACTTTACTCATTTAAAAAGTCTCGAAACACGAGCCATGGCTTTTACACGAGGAATAATTGTATTCTTAACCTAATTTAGCCGATCGATTGGCTGAATATTACATCATCAAGAATTTGAAGTTCATGTAGAAGAGTTTTTATCATTTTTGATCATAACAAAACATCGAATTGTGACATTTTAAATTTAACCAACTAGACATTTCATGATGTTATTTTCAACCAATCAATCGGCTAAAAGAGCCGAAATTTGGCGACAATCCTTAATCCATCATAGGAATTTGTTCAAGTTATTGATGGTATTTGTTTGCTTTTCCTGTTGTGGATTTCGTTCGCAGATTGCGTGTTGGGTTCAGGTCCATCAACCTTTCTCTTATCTCTTCAATGGCAGACCAAGAAGCACAGTGGTATTAAATCCATTCCAAAATTATCTTCAACCCTATCTTATAATTGTTTAGATACTAAAGCTATGTAAGTTATTTGGCAATGTATGTGTATCATTCTTAAACTTTTAACCCCCTTTAGTAAACAATATTTTAGATACTATTTTCATCTTAACATGTAGCCTGTTTCATCTGGGGAGAGTCAGTTAAGTTAAGGAAGAGTCAGTCAATTAAGAAAATGTACTTGGACAACACCTGACCAAGACAATGGAGGAAAAGGAAATAATCCAGTACAAAGCTGCTCTTACAGTAAGCGGAGCCTGGAGAGGTTCAATTAGAGCAAAACTGTACGATGAGAGTTAGGCTGGGAATCTCTTTCTG
The DNA here is from genome assembly GCA_032273505.1 of Nanomia bijuga. NCBI lineage: Eukaryota > Metazoa > Cnidaria > Hydrozoa > Siphonophorae > Agalmatidae > Nanomia > Nanomia bijuga. The sequence goes on along the minus strand of JAUKPT010000059.1, from coordinate 3,174 downwards.
ACCGAAGACGTTGCAGACGACTACTCTACCTTGATAATATTATAGCAAACAAAACCCCATCTTATCTTAAGGATATACTCTCTGTACAAGAAATAATTAATAACAAAGAAGCTCAACCCATTTTTAACGATCCAGCGCGGTACAACGCAACTGACATGCTATCAAAAATTGGAATGTGATTTTTACTGACTTTACATCAATGCCCTCACTTTCCATATTTAAGTCGCATTTGAATACTTTTTTTAGACCAGAACATTTTATTTTTTTTAGAATTTGTGATCGTTTAGGGGCCAGATACATTTTTCAACTTAGACTTGAACTGAGTCCTTTGAGAAGCCACAAAAATCGGTATAACTTTGCTGACACTCAGAATGATTAGTGTATTTGTGGCATAGAATCAGAAACGACAAATCACTTTATATTCAGCTGTCCTCTTTTTGCATTGCATAGAGGGGTTCTAGCAGCTGCCGTTATTAGAATACTCATACCTAACAACCTAAACCACTTAGCAAATACAAAGGCTTTATACATTTATGGTCACCATCAGCTTTTTGAGCTTGATAATACGAATATCCTTGAAGCAACTATCAAATACATCAAAGAAACAAAACGTTTCAAAGCATAGAAAATTAAATGCTCCTTATACTAGCTACTTTAAGCTTCCCCTACCCCATTCACCCCACCCTTACCATACACAAGTTTTGTTTATTTTACCTTGGTTTTTATTTGTTCTCTTTAGTTTTGTGTAGTGATGTATCAATTTATTATATTTTATTAATGTTAATGTTGTAAATATTTCTAGGAAGCAATGCGCGTAAAAAACAAGGCGTGTATATTATTGTGTATATTTTACTCGTTCAGTGTCGCTGGTATGCATCAAAGTCGATTTTTGATATTTCATTTTGAGAATTGTACTTCTCGAGGAAGTATGTTTCATCAAGACGAGCTATGATTGCATGATTGCATAATTTCATAGTTACAGTATCAAAGGATTTGGTGGTGCAGTTGTCTTGCTGACAATGAAAACAATTCCAGATATATGGTCAATTGGCGTTGTTGGGTTGTTGTCCTGACTTGCCTTTTTTCTCTCTTGTCAATGAACAAACATACAGCCAGTGGAAGAACAAAGATTTTTAGGACGACCTTGCTAAAAAGAAAGAAAGACTTGTTTGTAATTGAAGGATCCACAAAGTGGATCTACTCGAAGGTGGAACGCATGTTGCAAGGTACAAAATGAGGGTATGCTCTTAATGGATTCAACCTTTGTGAGTTTGGATATGATTGCGGGGCAAACAAATTTTTCCTAAAATGGCTTATGGCGCAACCTTTAAATGCATTCCACTTTGGAATCTACTTTAGAAGCGTATGAAAGAGATAGCGATTACATTTTACACGTAGGGCCCTTAGGATTTACACTTTCACCCCCCCCCCTGTTCCGCCACTACGTACAGCTTTATTTTTTGTTTTCTTATTCAGATTTATTTCTAAATTAGTTATGTTCTTGAAACGAATTTGGTAATTGAGCATCATATTCCCAGCATTAGCTGATAAAAAATGAAATTTATTCTTTTATAGTAATTCTTTAGAAGATAGAATAAATTCAAATTCTTATTAGGGGTGGGTTGTAAATACCAGTCATCCAGAAAAGATTTAACGTTTTTCCGATTAATGGGTAGGGCACGGCCAGCTAAAGGACACGGTCTGGCATGTTACAGCGGATGGATCAATATCTTGACAACGGCACAAGATATAAACTTTTAACTTCACACACATGATCCTATGACCGGTTAGGGGTCTCATGTCAAAAATAAAACAAATTTGAGGAAAAATAGGGAAAATATAGACAGTTTCCTTTTTGGCACTAAATATTATCTAACCGCTTAATTTTTGATTTTCAATTGTCAAGGTTTCGCATATATATGGAGATATCCTATGTTCAGTTGTGTACCAAATTGACTGAATCTACTGTATAAAAAAGAACAAAGCAAGATGAGACGATTTGAGAAGATTTGGTACACAACTGGACTTAGAATATCCCCATATGTATGCAAAATATTGACATTTAGAAATTAGAAATGAAGCGGTTAGATAATATTTAGTGGAAAAAGAAACTTTCATATTTTCCCTATTTTTTCCCGAACCTATTTTTGCCCCTAACCTTCATATGATCATGTATGTGATGTTAAAAGTTTATATCTTGCGCCGCTGTTGAGATATTGTAAAACTGTAAAACTGTAAAACTGTAAAACTTTCAAAGAAATAAGATGTCCTATAGTACAGTCTAACCCAAATCCAGATCCTCTAAATACTGAACAACTAAAAAATCAATTCATACACCTGATCAAAAAAACCGCAAAAATCAAAGAAATAGCTCGATGCATCTATAAAATGTTTCAGTGCAGGAATTATGTTCTAACGAAACTAAGACAGAGTTCTTAAAATGAATCTTATTCATTCGATCAAGCATTCCACTACCAACTAGCTTAATTTCTTCCATTTTTCTTTCACTTTTATTTATTTATTTATTTATTTTTTATTTATTTTTGACGAAGACTTTTTATATATTAGTGTTTTTTCTATGTATGTTGTAATTTATAATTTATCATTGTACTAGGATATATCCCTATGCTGGGATATGCTAATGATAAATATATGATATATATGATATATTTTGAAAGATGTATCAAAAATAATTGCCTATTCAATCTCTGGATCGGGAATCAATTCATAATACTTATAGATTCGAGTATCAAATTGTCAGGAAATATGTAGGGTATGTAGAATATACAAAAAAAGTGAGCTGTAAAATAAAAAAACCCGCTACTCTATTAAATACATCATGAATTCAGATTACCACAGTCTGCCCGAAGGGTGAGGAGGCACAATTTTCAAGGCTATTCAAGGTTTTGCCATCATTTTTGCACGCTTTCAAGTTACCATTTCCAAATTCTAGGCTCTTCAAGGTTTTCAAGGTATTATCTATAGTCCGTTGTAAAACTCTAGGCAGTAAATTTATAAACTGCGATAACTCCATCAATTTAAGTCTAATTTTCACAATTTTTTCAGCATTTGTAGCCTGTGAAAAATACTTCATTTAAATATGCATTTCGTTAAAATAATCGAAGAGGAACATGAAGAAAATGAAGATGAAAAAAATTCAACTTCTTTATTTCA
>JAUKPT010000058.1:0-30695 GCA_032273505.1 Nanomia bijuga | reverse complement strand
TATCCTCAGAGACTCCAAAAGTTAACTATACCCTCCTTGGCTTACAGGAGACGAAAAGGCGACATGACGTTCGTACAAATTAATGACTGGCAAAATAAATCTTAAGCCAGAAGACTTCTTTGTCATGTCCAATGGGCGCACAAGAGGTCGTGAGTTTAAAGTTATGAAGGAAAAAGATCTGAGAAAAGCTAGAACTAATATATTCTCAAATAGGATTGTAAACGAATGGAATAATTTATCCTCGAATGTTATAAAATCTGCGACGACGTCTTCATTTAAATCGAACCTGGACAAGCATTAGGTGAATCAAAGATTCGATTATATTGACTGATAATAATCTGAATTAACAGGCTTAGGCCTTCTTTTTCAGAAATATATATTTATATTTATATTTTATATTTATATTTATGCAAGCTAAATATGACAAACAAAGTTAAGTGTGAAGGAATGTCTTTGTTAAGTATCAGTCGAATTCATACATATTCGATGTTTTCATTTATTCTTTTTCATTATAAATTTGGATTTAAACAAATTATATAAATTACAAGGTTTATAGAATGGGTCGGCTGAAAATGGAGGAGAGACTTTACAAAGAAATGTATTGAAGAAAAAGATCAATTAGATAAGGTTATATGGTCTGATGAGTGTAACATTCAATTGGAATGGAATGGAAAGCTGACGTTCCGCAAATGGTGGGAATTTTGTCCTCAGAAAGAACCAAAACACCCGTACAAGGTAATGGGCTGGAATATCGAAACGTGGTGCAACAGAAATATGAATATTTACTGGAATAATGGAGAAGGTATTCTTTTGTAATGAGATCCTAAAAGGAACATTGTCAACATTTATCAAGAAAGTGCTTCCAACTGACAAACACCGTCTTATGTAGGATAATGATCCAAAACACGTCTTGCAGCATCGACAATGGAAGATCTTGGTATTAATTGGTGGAAAACTCCACCTGAAAGTCCGGATTTGAATCCAATCGAGAATTTATAGTATGAGCTAAAAATTCATTTACGCAGTAGGGTCAAACCAAGAACTAAAGACGCTTTGATTGAAGGTATTAACTCGCTTTGGAATTCAACGATAACACCAGAGAAATGTCGCAAGTACATAGGACATATTCAACGTGTTTTGCCAGCAGTAATTGATAGAGAAGGCATAGCTAGTGGATTCTAATAATCTCACAAAACACAAAAAAGGCTTTTTTTAAAGCCACACATCTAAAAAACGGAATCTTGGCGATACGTCTTTTAACTTCTCTTTATTGAAAAAAAATTCCTTACTTCTTGGTATTTTTCCTTTCGCGGTTATATTTATAGGCTAAATCTATTTTACAGATAGTTAATTTGATCTTCTGCGCACACCAAGCCGAGTGAAGACAACAAAAAAGTGGCCATGAACATCCTTAAACGTGCATAAAAATCACAAAAGTTAAAAAAAAAATACATTCTTCCTGGAATTTAGTCTTCATTTTGTCTTCATTCGAACATTTCTTCCCATTTATATTTCTGAAATTTTGCAAAAGACCTCACGAGAAAAGAGCTTTTCAATTCATGGGAAATTTAGTCCAAAGTTGGACCTTTTGTTACCGGGTTCTTGAAATCGGAATTTGAATATTCCCCGTTATTTTGTTCTAGCCGTAAAATCACGCGACTGAACTCCCTATAACATTAGTAAGAAGTAACTTAAGTTTAGATTAATCAATCCCTGGATTAATGGTTAATTCACAGACATTTTTATTTTGCCTTCATTGTGTTATTCTTCCCATTATATATTTCGTTACTAATGATTAAGTTAATTTCTTTGCAAAATAAATTGAAAAACATAAATGTAATCTCACATATTGTTTGCTCGCATATGAATTGAATTCTCGCATAATAATTAATACTTTATGCTCGCATATCGCTTGTATGCTCGCATACGTTGTATGCGCGCATATGTTGTATGCTCGCATATAAGTTGCATGCTCGCATATAGATTGTATGCTCGCCAACCTTCAAAATTTATCACGCAAAAAAAAATATATGCTTAAAATATATGCGTGGACATTGTATACGTATGCGTATGCGAGTGTAAACTTACGCGTAACCGGTACTGTATATAGGCCAATTTATTAAGTGTTATCTCAAAATAATGATGCGGGTTCAACTTAGAAGGTTAGTTTTTGACACGAATATTACTGACGTCTTGAATTGGGTTACTTGCTATCGTCCAACTTATGAAAGACACAATCACAACATGCAAAAGAAATGGATGTTAACTTTGGTTTGGTAAATCCTACCAGATGTTAAACTGTGGTTTAACAGTGGAGAGTGAAAATAACATTGCAGTGCCAGATAACTGTCGATGGACGTTTAGACAGTCGAGGGCTAATCCTTGGATGTTATCTTTTCCATTTTTGACGTGGTTGATGGATTCATATTTAAAAAGGTAGACGTTATCGAGTGGGTTGGGGAAGAGATATTGACAGAAATTATCTGGCACCATGATCATAATTTTGGTCATTTATTGGTCGTAGGTTTAGAGAAAGAATTAAAAACATTAATGAGCTAGATTGTACATTTACATTGCAATACACTAACTGAATTCCGTACCACCGTAGTTTTTCACACAGATTCAACAATATATGAATAAATTAAACACTTATTTTTCTTTACCTTCATTTTGAAGAATTTCTAAGGAACTTCATCAAACAAATATGTTTTTTCAGGCCATGTCAAAACATATGTGTTTTGATGTCAAAACGTTGTATCAATTTAGGCAAATCTGGTTGAAGTAAGCATACTGTGGCGGATTCTGACTAAAAATACATCAGCCTCTCTGGGATATGAATGAATATACTGAAAAACATTCAGATCCGACAATGACATATTTTGGCCATATCTGAAACTAGGGATAAGGGAAATATCAGGGAAGGGATTAAGAAAGGACCAGAATAGTTTATGATTAGAGAATTTATCAGGAGCTAGCATGCCTAAGAACAGGACTTCATGATGTATGGTATTATTTCGCGTTATATATATATATAAACGCTTTATATATTTTTTTATCAAAAATATATCGATTCATAATTCCAAGAATATCAAGCACATTAATTTGCAACTGGATTAATTTGTCCCAATTAACGCACGGAAGGTAGTAACATACACATAGCTAGCTAAAAAGTAAAAAGTGAGGAATCTCCTCACTCTCCCTGGACCTCGTTATGGTACTCGTTACCATCCTGTTGTGCACCCAGTATTAAGTATTTTGCGCGGGGGTAAGCGGTAAAAAACATAAATAGCACGGGTGCTAGCGAATGAATAAAGACCCTTCGATTCGCCGTCAACTACGGTCTTACAACTACTTAAAAATTACTTAGAAAGAATAAGGCTTATAAAATAAAAGAAGAAGACTGGATAGAGATTATTGATACAAGGAATTTACAATTATTTTCTTTCATTGTTATTTAATAAAATAATAAATATTTTCTTTTTTTTTATTTACAAGCAATATGATTACAACAGAAGGACATAAACTAAAAGAAAAATTAAACAAAAGAAAGATAAAACAAGGACTATCAGTGGGATGGTACCTATTACCTATACCCACTGATACACATTGATATATAGGAACACATAATTAAAAAGCGCGCGGAGAGAGAAGAAGAGAAAATGACAAAGGAGAAGTAAAAAAAATTAAGAGTATAACAGAGATTCAATTTTCGTCTTTTTTTACATTCATACAATGTTAATTTCATGATGCGTTTATGACCTCAGAGTTTATGAAGTTGATGTTAGTGACATCACATCCCATGTGATAAATGTTACCATACCACATACCACTAGTATTTATGAAGGGATGGATATAAGGGCCGGCTACCGAAAATTCCATAATAAGCAGTAGAAACAAATCATATAATCCGGTGGGAAATTTATTGTCTGGAAATAATAATGAAAGGTTACATGAAAAAAATTGTAGTTTGTAGTATTTGGTAAATTTTGAGTGTTAAATTAATAGATCTTGAACATATCTTCACCTCATCTGAAGTTAGTTCAAAATAAGCCATACAGAGATCGATAGACCTTTCCGTAAACTACGACATGCTTGCATGGAAACGAGACGAAAGCTGTGCAACAATATAAAGAATGTCAATCGTTAGCATTCTTTCTATTGTTGCACAGCTTTCGTCTCGTTTCCATGCAAACATGACGTAGTTCATGGAAAGATCTATTGTATGCGAAAATTCTAAATTTGCACGCTGTAAGTGTCCAACGGTGCTTACTCGGCCCCTTCGTAACCCCAATTATAAATTTGATTTTAGCTGGTGGCATCAAAATTCTTATATTAACACCTATTACGTAAGAAAAAAGGTATTAATACACATCTTAGAAGGTATTATCCTAGGTTCAACTTATTGCATGTCGCTTTTTTGTTTTTCAGGGACGCCTTATCTATCAACATTGCTAACGCTGGTGTAAAATAAACAGATTTCTATCTATGCAGCAATATCATATGATTCATATCCAATCAGAATACATCAAATGCAACTGTCAATAGCATCTGTTTCAACTTTCCCACGATTTTCATTAGTATGTCAATCAATTTTGATTATTCGTATTTCAATAAATCGTAAATCTTCATCAATCCTTGTCTCGTTGATTGACTTGAGTAAAGGAGACACTCGTAACAAAATTATGGCAGCTAAAAAAAAAAAGAGGATAATTTCGCAGAAATATAATTATTGTGAAATGTACTATGAAGAAACAGATGGTATATGGTAAAATAGGAAAGAACAGAATACATCTGGCGAGCAAATCTGTTCCCTCTTTCTACTCATTCCCGCCCCTAAAAAGGGGTCTGCTTCGATAGCTGTTTACGTCTTGGCAAATTCTTATCAGTGTTTTGGTACAGAAGGAAGGAGGTGATGGTATACGGAAAAGATATATTCTATTTCCAAGGGAAAGATAATATTGGTCCTTGTTTGTACTATACTATAAGAGGAGGGGATACTCTACATAATGCAGTACAAAATAAAGTTGATAACATCACCGAAGAGAGTCTGTTACATGACTGTACACGTTATATACAAAAGTGGAAGTGAAAAGATAAAAATGACCAAAATTGTTTATCCAATAAGATCATTGATGTAAACTTCATATTGCTTACCAAGAACACTGTCAAAATAGCTTATTTCTCTGCTGTTGGCAAAAATATTTATCGTTGCAACTTGTATTAACATATTTGCCTGATATGCTCCTTGACAGAGTTTTCTTGTTAGTTTAAGATGGTTAATAAGATAGAACATTTGATCGGCCTCAACGGTTCAGGGTTATACTAAACATAATGTCATGATCCTCTTATGGATGTGGCATTATTATTTCAAAGAGAAGTGTATAACCGAATACGGAAGAAAATTAAACAATCTTGAAATTCTTTAATAAAGTCATTAACATCGAGTCAAATCTTTAAAGTTAGCAAGAGGAAAAACAACAAAAATACAGAGTGAAAAAGACTTTGATGGATTGATTTTACTTTTTTTGGCATAAAAGTTAGTTTTATATATTTGATCAACTTCGAACCTTTTCATACAAAACTATAAACATCTTTTAAAGAGAAAAAAACAATTCCTTCTATATAGAGTTGACGAAATGGAAGAAAAAGATATTATATTGAAGTTCTCATGCTATCAATAACATATATATCTTGAGAAAAATCATCAGCATTTATAAAACCTTTCGAGATGCTCTCCAGCTGTTACTACCTGAGAAAAAGAACCAAATAGAATAAGTCCATTCTCTCTACCCCTGACTGTGAATCGATGTTTGAACTTATTACGACCGAGTCTTCAAAGCTTGCAGAGAAAAGAGACTAAAAGTTTCGAATGAAGTTCTCACAAGTCATGAATAATAAAACAGAAGTAAACAAGTTAGATCCGTACGTACGTGCTTTTCGCAAGCAACTTCTTTATACATTGATGGACCGAAATCTGGGCCGGATCTAGAGTAAGGTTCTTAAAGTGTAAACCTTCCTTAAATAGACATGATTAAGTAAAGCACGCAAAAATTAATAACAGAAAGTAAATAGAAACAACTGGTTTCTAAGAGTAACGGCATATTTTGATTGCTATGAAAAAATGTATCTAGCACACGTCTTTTTGTTTAAGTAAGGTTTACATTTAAACTTTAAGTTAAAGAACCTTACTCTAGATCCGTCCCTGGCCGAGACTAGTCCAAGCTTACTCAAGTGACAAGAAATAAATATTCAAGCCTAAATTGAATAGAAAACCAATAGTCTAGTTGACTACTTTTCTGACATTAGACTACTTTTAACAGGTTGAGCCGATAGATATTTTTTGGCTAGTTACCTGGACGCATTATTTCATTCGGAGCTGACTTTAGTTACAAACACGAAAGAAAATGTGAAGGTTTAGGGTTTTAGGGTTAGAGGTACAGGGTTACAGGTTATTGGACTAGTTTTGATCTGTCTTGATTACAAGACTGACGGGGGCGATCCGCCCAAAATATGTCGTTAAAAATTTGGAGACCTCATTATATGAAAATTATACCCAGTCAGAGACCACATTGATTGAATTTATACCCACTTTGATACTTGGATCCAACAAGACAAAATCCATTCCACGATTACTTTTCTTCTCATGCCTTTGATTTTCATGCATTCAGCGAGAAAAAGGTATTCAAAGGACTATCTCACTTTTAGCCATTTCTGTTGGCGACGGGAATATGATATGTAGATAATTTTTTCATTTATTTTATACATTCAGAATACCCACTCGAATTGTAATACGAATATGATACCCTGAGAGCGACACTTTTGGGGTGCGAAAACTCACGCACTCGGGCGGCACAACCCGTAAACATATATATGAAAGTGCCTCCGCCAATATGGGCAAAACTTTGCAAACTCCGAACACATCTGATATTCTGATTATTTGTCAACTCTAGGAGACACCTGGTATAAAATAATGGAAATGGGTGTACAATAAAAAAAAGTTTGAATAATAAATGAGAATGCGGGTGGTTAAATAAAAGAACACAGACGGTGTGGGGAGGGTGTCGTAAAGGTGGTACTGTGTCGTCTTGAATACGTTTTTAGTCATAGCAGCAAGACTTGAAGTTGAAAGAGGAAATTGAAACTCAGTTCTCATTGGTGAGTTGACTCCTCCTCTTCACGATTGGTACAGGTTGGGTTCAAACTCCATTTGTATGCGAGTCAACAACACCTATACCAGCTCTCAATTGAAGGTGTCCCTTAAACGAAAAGAAAAAACGGAAATAATAAAAAGAGGAAAAATCGTAAAAGAAGAAAATTGAAAATTAAAGAAAAAGAAGAAAAGTGTTGACTATGAAAAAGTTCTTCTGGATATAAAGTACTATGGATGTTTTTACTCGATTTTGAGCGTTTCAAATAAAGAAGTTAGAATAAAACTAAAAGGCTAAAGATGTAAAGATCTTGATGAAATTTTTCTTTGTAATCTTAAAATGTATATTAAGACTCGAAAGGGTAACTCCGATATGAGCGCTAACAGGATGATTCGCAGAAAAAAGTCGTTTCTGATTTTCAAATTCCGTATAAATGGGTCTAAAAATTAATATTTTCCCTTAGAAAACGATCTTTAAACGTCAATGATACATAAAACTAGTGTGATTTTGTAAAAAGATCCGTAAGGGTCTCATATCGGCAAAGAAGCCCCGTGAAAAAGGGTGTTCAGAAAAATACCTCCGTGTCACCTCCTGTCAGTCTATCGATCCAGTTACCCTAGAGGATTAAGACATAAAAATCCTTTCTTCGCGGTCAATCCACACCATGCGATGGAAATCGAGTAGTTAGTTGGTACTTGATGAAACACCAGATTTGCTATGCTATGCATGACTTAGAAAGTATTAGAAAGTACATACCTTACCTTACTTCTCCGTAACCTTTACTCTAATCGGTTATGAAACATCACTCCTAAACATACTTGGGGAGGGCACAAAGTGCCCTGCTGGTTTTTGTTTCAAAACAAAGAAGTTATGGGACTTTTAACGGGGGTAGTTACAAATTTCCCTATATTTTCAACCATTTTTATCAAAAACAGAACACCAGTTTCAAAAACGATATGATGCTGAGTTTTTTAAGATGGTAGACGATATCAAGAACTATCAGCTCCACCAAGTTTCAACACAATTGCTCGATTTATATGGATTTCTATAAATGTATAATGACGTAACTACAAACAAATGCTGTCGTCGGCAAATTATTTGACCAGGCGACATATCTTCTGGCATTGCTTCTCGTAAGAGCATATCAAGGACTATAACTCCCCCAAGTCTTAACACAATTGAATGATTCCTTATGGATTTGAGATGTGAAAACAAGTGTCTTCCTAGTGTTATATTTCGAAATTCCTGTATAATTAGGGATAAAGGACGAAAGTCCTTTGGAAATAAGTATTCACTTCTAGTCTGATTCAAAAATCTGATTGTTACTAAATTCTTTGGTTAGGGATTGGTCCAGAATCTATCATTTAGTCATCAAAAAACTGCTTTCAATTGGAGTTCTAAGAACAAGAACAAATAAGGAAATATAACAGAAATCAGAATATTACGAAATCCTGAAAAATTGAAAGTGCAAGCGTGGAAAGGTAAAAGTTTTCTTTGTGATGATGTGCAAAAACATTTTTTTTTTAGATAAATAAAACCAAATCTAATTGCAGCAAATTCATTTGAACCGCCTCTTTTAAGACTTTTCAATTCATTTTGTCTCTTCTTACTAATCTAACTCAATAAATCTCTTTGACAACTAACGTTTTATTGTGAAGAGGAAAGACTGAAGAAAAAAGTCATGAGGCATTTTAGATTTTGGGTTAATTGTAGAATAACATGTTTATTCGCCATGGTAACTCAATAAATGATTATCTGTTTTTCTTACATTGATTTATTTTTTGTTCGATCGGATCATTGACTCATTGACATCAAAAGAGACAGGACGGGTCGAAACTATCAGGCCTAAAAAGCGCTATTATTGGAAAGATAGCTAAAATTCATCAGAGATGCGAAAACCACCTGGTAAACTACCTTTTTGCAGGTATGGATTCATACCTGGTTAAATCAGATTTCCTAACGTGTCCAATCTTTTTACTCGAAAATTTCATACAGCTCCATAACAGCAGCTTAACGAGTTTAAAGAGTTCGATTAACATTTTAACCACTTCTGGACGTGAATATTAACAGTAACTATCACTGACCGACTCGCAGAGCCTTTTTTAACATACATTCTAGGGAGCCTTGACCCCCCCCAGTAATGCTTTCGGAACCCCAGTAATCTTTAATTTTCGCATTTGGCCCCTCAGTAAAATAGCATTTATTGGTTGGTACTGACATTACCACTTCTGTTGTGCTTAAGGATTGGTCAAAATGGCTGAAATTGCAGCTTATGGACTTAATAAATCAAAGTTTTCTTCGCCGCCCAACCATGGTGGTTCTTCACTCTGCAAAACTGATGTAGAGACCATTTTAACATGCTCGGATTATCCAAGACCAGTAAACAATCCTTAAAAAAGGCACTGACTGCCGATTCGGTCTTGCTAATCTCATGATAGTTACTGTTAATGAACATTTCACTAATTATGAAATAGATAAATTAGGAAGAGGTTGATCAAAAAGCTGGATATTTCCAAATTATTTAGGAACTGGACCTGTTGGCAATATTTTGGGTGCGAGTAAAATATGCATAACAATCATAGTTCGGCATGATAACAATCAATAACGTATGCAATGATTAATCGTGTATTCTACTGAGCTGACCAAAGAACATACAGGAGTAGGATCTTTATTTTGGCTTAGCTAAAAATAATGATTTTTTGAACAGACAGTTATTCCACCTGACAAGTTAAGTGGGTCGCAGAAGTGCATTAATTAAATCATGCAATGCCGGAAGCCTTTGTTTCCAGTTGAGAGAGAAACATTATCATCGCTTTTATAAAACATTTCCAAGCAGTCACAAATACACTTGCTATATTTAGGTCACATTTAAAGAAAAAGTGCCATTGATATTTGATTATACTGAGTTACCTAAAATATATAATCTATTTTTACCTGACTGTAAAAGTTCTGTTTATACTATGTGAAAGGAAATGAATTTAGAGCTACAATAACATCTACAGAAAAGTTACGTTACGAGAGGCATACCAGGAAATTTCATATAATCACGCTTTTAATCATTTATTGCCTACCAATATAAGCACATCGTACGTATACCTTTAAAGGGGAATTGTCAAACTGTTCCCTTGATGTATATATTTACCACAGAACTCCTTTCTAAAACACTGAATTTTTCTGAAACTTTTAGTTAATTTATGGCAAATTTTGAATTATCCTTCATTATTTCTCTCAAGAGCAATTTTCTTAAGTCAAAGCAGTCTGGCTCGAAGTACATGTTATGGTTCTTCTTTCAACTTTTGAGCAATAGGTATGTGCATAAATGATTGATTTTTTATTTTTTACTCTTTTAGCCATTTTTTAGTTATGGATTTATGTGCTATTTATTCTATTTATTCTTATTGATACGGTTAACTGGTTAACCAATCATAATTTTGCTTTCCTTTGCTTCGACCTTGAAATCTAATTTTAGGCAATCTTATACTTTTTAATGTATGCATGCATTACTCCTAGCACGGACTACTAGAACTAACGGACGTTCAACCATGAATTAGCTTCTTTTTAATCAATTATCTCGCCTTCTAATATTAACGAATAATTTCGCTAACTTCTTCGTGTTTTTTTTCTCTATGGAATATTTAAAGTAGAAGTAGAACGATCCGCGCAGTCTTGAAAAAGGGAAGCGAACATGAAGAAGGTTTGAACAAATATTTCAGTCATGATTTATGCTTCCAAGTGTAGTTCAATCCTTATCAAAAGATAATTACGTTTAATATTGCACAATAAAAAGGTATACAATCTCCTTCATCATTACATCAAATAATAGCGGTCCGTTTTCCTTCTACTTTAAATATGACATAGAGAATAGTAATCGCCTCCATTGGGCTCAATCGGAATGAAAAAGAAATAATTCTTCGTGTAAAAAACCACGAAGAAGTTAGCGAAATTTTTCGTTAATATCTCAAATCATTCTCCATTTTATCTTCTACATTCTCTGAAATTTAATCTATATCATAATTAGAAGGCGAGATAATTAATCAAAAAGAAAAATTCAAAAACTGGCTTACGCAAATTCATCGTAAACAAGTTGAACGTCCGTTAGTTCAAGTAGTCCGTGCTCTTAGTGTCCACTTAGCATTTTTTGTCTTATTCTATAACATATGTCGCAAAAAACTTTCATTTAGTACTCAGTGGACAGTTGACGTTAAAGAAGCCATATTACATTCAACCAAAACCAAAAACAACAAACGATAATAAATGCAGTCAAAACGCTACTCGATCTTTTAATTCCTGTGTACCAGAAACCTTTTATATCTTCTTCCTTCCCGTTTCTTCAAGCTCTATAGACACCATGCAGTCTTTACTTTTTTATATAGTCAAGTCCCCTCCTTAATATGTGGAAGTGATTGAAACACTCGAAGTTTCAAAAAATACTTCATATTGACGGTTTTTCAATCTACGCGCTGCTATACTTAAAAGTGGGTAAGTTAAATCAATAAGTTTATATTTATATTCATATTTATATTTATCCAATTGATAACTAAAGTTAAACATCAGATTTTTTTTAAAATAACCATATTTTATTTCATGATTAACATGTTACGTCAGATCATCTAACATCGTCAGAATATTGTTTCAAATGATTTGCTAAATCAAATCAAACCAAATTAATACACCTATCCCGTAATGACGTATGTGGCACACAGCCTCGTTTACAATAAACGCTTTCGTTATTTTTAAAATGTTTGATACAGTAAGAGTTGTCAAAATATTAGTATACGAAAGCTTGTATTGTAAACGAGACTATGTGTAACAGACGTCATTACGGGAAAGGCGTATTTATTGTAAACATTATTCTTACGATGCTAGATGATCTAACGAAACATGTTAATCATGAAAAGAAATATAACTATTTTTAAAAATCTGGTGTTTTTCCTAAAAACTCTGGTAATTTATATTTAAATCTACTCAAATTGCTAAATTGCTTTACTGTTATATTTTTGTGCAATGTTTTGTATTATTCTTTTTTACTCTTGAAAATAACTGTTCAGTCGAAATGCATTGAAAAAAGTTTTTAAAGTAACTTATTTATATCATCATAAATATTTGTGCACATAAGTATTGCTCAGAACTTTGGTTCATGATTTGAGATTCAGGGTTATTTAGTAGAAGCTGATGGCGTGACTTATAATTATATTCTTATAATTCTTACCATAAGATAACTTTTGCGAAGAAAATATAATTTATATTTTCTTCTTGTTTTCTATTCCAGTAAAAAAAAAGAAAGGATGTGAGTTATTCATTTTAGGATACGTTCGTAATTGTTATGCTAGTGATTTGGAATCTTACAAGAAAATGGTCGTCCAACGATCGGAAAAAATAACGATTTTAGTATATTCCAATAGGTTCTTCTTATTGCAAAACTTTATCATTCGAATTAACTGATTGGAAATGTGTCGCAGCTCCTGTTCTTGAAGGATTCTAATATAATTCTTGATTTATCTTTCAAATGGTTTGAAATGAAACCACGGTCATTTGACATACTAATATGATTATAAATAAACATGACGTCATCACATCACCACAACTCACAGATGTGGTGGGACAGTTCCTGTTTGTTTTAGGTTGTAACTCAGAGTTTACTTTATTTAAAGGGCCTTCATATTTAACATGGCAAACAGCGAATTACGCCTCAGCTTTGAGTTACTATCAAGACCAATCGCTGGCTGTTATTTCTACTAGTAACAAAAGAAAAATTCGCTGATGCTAATTCACCAAGATTACACATTCTCCTACTCCATTTAAAAAACATGACCTCTGCATTTAGTGCCACATTAGTTGGTCTGAGTTGTAGGATAAGACTTTTATCAGAACTTTATAGATGTCTTAAAATTACATGGTCATCTTAACCTTAGGTTGACCATGCCATGACTCCAAACATCATGACGTATACCACATACTTCACTTTCATTGAACTCCCGATCCGCATATAGATGTGATGTGAGATTGGTCTGATCTGCTTCTGATTAAAACGTCACGACAAAATATATTTAATCAATTTCTCAATGAGTAAGTCACTTTAAGTAATCATATCTTACTGGTGGCGCTAAACATACTTTCTAATATTTCTTTCCGATTTCACTATGGGATTTCCAAAAAAGAAATTTCTAGAAAAGACGTCATAAAAATTCGTGTCTCTTAAGTCACATTTATGGTAATCCCGATCCGACCTGTTACATTAATATTAGATGTAGCCTGTACTATTTCACCGAAGAAGAATAATGGCACTGGATAAAAGGTGTGGACTTAGATGGCTCTTGCTCTGCTTCTAATTAAAATCTCACCATAAAATAAATATAACTTATCATTTTCTTAATGAATAAGATAACAGGGTCACTAAGCATACCTTTTCTGGAAAGAGATTTCTGGAAAATGCGTCATAAAAATGACGTGTCTTTTAAGTCACTTTCATGACACTCCTGATCCACATATAGATGTGATGTGAGATTGGCCTGCTCTGCTTCTGATATCTCATTTGTTCACTTATTCACAGCTAAAGAGGAACAAACATGACGATCGGTTGAGATGAAAGGATACCGCCTTGTTGACGTTACGTTTCTATCATGTATAAATCATACAAACAGCTGACACAACGTAAATAAAACTACCACACTACAAAAGAGCTTAACTCTTCTGACTTGACAACACAATCTGTTGGAATTTCATGAGAGAATGGACGCAAAAGTAATTACGAACTGAAGAATTTAATTTCGGAATTCTTTCATGGTCGATTCATTAGTCAGGGAATATTTTAGACACCGTCGGGTGAAATTTGTCACTTTGACTGTTGATAAAACTCCACAGCTGCGAGGAATATCTAACTTATACACAAGATTCCCAACTTTAATGATTATGCTTGTGTATTTTATGTTCACAAGTTGAAAAAGCCCTCTTTGAGTCGGTCATGTACTTTGATTTTCATATTTTTTTAACAGACAACGATAATTGTGATTGCAACAACATCATTCTACTTTCTTTTTTTCTTTGTATGTTAAAAGCGCAAAATGCAGGTGGGGGTGACTCTTAAAAGGTTATTTCAAACTGTTTTATCTTTTCTACTGAAATATTAGGGACGATGGAAGCTACCTTTATCAAAAGTTTTCATTTTTTCTCAACAGATTATACTCGACCTCCTAGCCCCTTTACGGACATTTCTGTTAAGATATATGAAAATATCATTTCATTCAAGATGCATCGAGAAGTAATTCAATTGTGACGTCAATTTTTGAAATAGTCAAACTTTTCAGATGTTATTCTCTGAATCTCATCAACCGTATCCTTTTGTTTAGATTCTTTAACCCAGTAGTCAATTTATTTTTGATATCTAGTCACTAAAACCATAATTTCACAGTTTTATCTGAAATACGAGCTAGAAAGAGCACATATCCATATCCATGTGAAATGAGGATCGTGGAATCTTAATTCAACATACATCAGACAAAAGACTAAGGATTTTCCAGTTTAATTCGACTTTTTCAAAGGAAACAAAATCTCTGAAAACCCTTTCTTTATTTTCTATATTTTGTTTTTTTGGAGATATGCACCCTCCTTGATTTTTTACTTCTTCCTTCTTGAGAGGAACTTCAAACTCATAACAAACGGTGGTGATAATGGATTTGAGTTGTTGTGTTGTTTTATTTTGGTTCGACTATGAAAACGACCATATGCAACTTCAGACAAGAAAAACATGTTTTTAAAAACTTCTATCCAGGTCATGAAAAAGCTTATTTATTTCTATTGAATACATCTTTGTTACACTATTTGAGAATTACTCTGTGCGCATTTATTGTTCTAAGGTAAAATTGGGGTGCAATAACTAAAATGCTGTTTAGTTATTGCACCTTTTATAACTAAAACTATATGAATCTTGTTATTACTTAGTATGAGATGACTATATATAAGAATTGGAGAAAGTTGTTTCAAAAGTGTATGTAATAATTTAGCGAAGCGAAGCGGAAGCGAAGCCATGTTTTTTGCACTATACAACCAGAGAGTTGTATACTGAGTTGTAAAAATGGCTTTAAAAAAAATACTTCCTGGCATCTTTTCGACTTATAAATTTATCAGGAGTATTTTGGTGCTATAATTATTTTATTTTGAGAATTATGTTCTGCAAAAAGGCTGATCTAAAAGTATGGATGAGAATTGACGGCAATATAAACATGCCATTTAAAATATCTGAGTATCATCGGTAATTTGAGTACCATCGATAACAGGAATTCTGCCTTACCATTTTTACGATCTTCAACTCTAAGATCGAGTGCAAAGGACTGGTACTAAAATTAAAAATATCTAATTCATAAATGATATCGTTTGAATTTGAGTAAAAAAACAGAAATTTAGTCTGATCGAATTCTCCAAATTGTTCATAAATAGCTGGCAGACGACGAAACAAAAAAAGAAAATAGCACCTCTAGGCCAAAACAAATTTATGGCTCCGGTTACGTAGGTTTGACAGGGAAGGGTCGATCGGTCAAGTTTTATTTTTATTTATTTTTTATTTTATTTTATCTTATCGTCTGATAAGGAAAAATATCTCCATAATGTGAATACTTATTAAGGATGGACATTAGTCGGACGAAAAGTGTACTCACTTAACGTTCCCTTTATCCCCTATCAATTAGGTTGAAGTTGAGATTGAACACAAATCTAAATGTTTGTACACTTTTTGAGAAGAAAATCGTCAATTTTACAATTTTGATCGCGAGGAGGAAAATAAAATCTTTCGGGTCGGGTCGGTCGGGTAACCGGAACCACACATATTTTTTTTGGCCTTGTCACGATCTTCAACTCTAGAATCAAGTCAAAAGGCTTGTAATTCAAAGTATGGAATTCATAAATGACATCGCTTGAACCCTTGAATTTGAGTACCATCGGTAACAACCAAGAATTTGTTTTGCTAGACGATCTAGCATGAAAAAGACTGCAGTTTTTCTACAACCTCTTTATCTTTACTTTCAGTGAATAAATATGTATTTTTTACTCTGTTATCTCTTGATAACTCCACCTGTATGTTTGCACTCAACAGAACACAAATGTAAAAATATTTAATGAAGGGATACTTTGCGTACACAAAAACACGTGTTTCTGTTCGATTGATATAAAATTTTCATTGAAATCGATGACCTTTTTTATAATTAGTAGGTAAATATTTCTTCACAAACAAGTTCATTTGATAATTTGATAGCACTGATTTACACAAACCAATATGCATAAGGAGAAGGATCATGTTACTCAAATCATAAAAGAATTAATGTCCTTACAAAATGATAATTAAGGTTGCAAACCCCGCTATTTTTTTACCCCTGATGTTGTGTAGACAATAGAAACAATTTCATTGGCTGTTTCAAAATTGTAGGCAGCTTTTTTGGATTGCTATTATTTATTATTTGGTTCAGTTAATTATTTCACAGATTGTATATATAACAGGCACAAAATGTGACATCATTATTTTTGAAACGAAAAAGGTTCTCAAAAGCTCTCAGAAAATGAAAATGAAAAAAATCAATTTCTTTATGTGTCAATGTAACTTAATTAGACTATGTTATATGAACTTTTATCTTAGCTATTTTATGGAGTTACGGCATGGTTTGTCACTCCTGGTTGAAACAAAATAAGCCCTAAATACATAAAAAGTAGACATATTCAATCGCCAAATTCAGAAATGTCATCACAAAATAATTATAACTAATGATTTTCTCAAAGAGTAAGTTGACGAAGTCACTTCAAGTAATTATCTTTCTGGTACTACTAAGCATAATATCTGAATTTCCTTCCGCTTTCTCTACGGGATTCCATAAAAAGAAATTTCTGAAAAAGATGTGGAAAATCTGGTTTACTATACTAAGAAATCCTATTGTTTTAAACTTTAATTAGCAGAAATCCTATTGGTTTCCAGAAATCTCGTACACTTGTGATGAGTCATCAATCTTTGTGACGTCAATGGTTTGTCAGCAACAAATTTGATCTCGAAGTCCACAGTTGCATATCAAGAATCCAATTTGTCTAATAATCACATTATCAGATTAATATTTTTTTTTGGTCATATTTCATCCCATTCATTTGCCATGCTCTTATGTAAGAATCAAATGGAATATTTTCTTATGTGCCTGGACACAGGAGCAGGCGATTTCACGGAAGCTTTGATCAGGCGAATAAGTTTTGGTAATCTTTGCTAAAAACAAATGTAAGGTTTGCAGGTAATTGATATTTCGTTCACTAAAACATGGTAGTTTGTATTCAAGACCCAAATTGTGATACCGACCCTCGAGAATTTCGATGATGATGATGAGGATGATGATGATGATGTTTCATTGTAACTAGGACTGGACTGTATGGGGATGCGAAAAATGAAAAATTGATAAAATACCGTGGTAAGTATTTATTTAGTTTCTATATCATGTATCTCGACAAAAATAAACATTGATCATTCAATAAAAAAAGTACAAGCCCTGAGAAGAAAAGATGTCGATTTTTGAATTTCAGAAATTTTTTCCGCCATTTTAGAAAATGTTGCAACATCATTTTTTCTTGTTTTTAGTATGCGTTTGTAGTCTTAAATGTTTTGAACACTTTACAAAAAACTGCATGTGTAGAAAACCTTTTGTTCTCGAGATATTGACAAAAAACTGCGAAAAAGGTGCAAAATCTTTAAAAAAGAATTCGCATATTCGCTAATTTTCTTTCTGAAATTGACTTAGCGATTCAGTGTTTTCAATCAATATTTTCCAAAAAAACTACATGTTGATGCCTCGAAGCCCATAAAAACGTCCCGTCGACGCTCGGAGCCTAGAAAATCTTGCCTATGACGCCCGACGTCAGGAAAAATGTTGTATTTGACACAACATTTCATTTTCCTCGACCAAATACAGACTCGTATACGATCTAAGTGTGCGTAACAAAAGTTATTTTCACAGATATAGAACACGCATGTTTGCGTCGGTATAGTCTCTTCATCGTTCACTCCATACGTGAAAGTAAATACTGCATAACAAGAATTGTTTGTTTCGGTATCCTCTTGGGAGAAATTTGAAATATACTAAGTGCGTATTTGGATATATACCAAGAATGTGTCTATACATAATCCATGTAACGGATACAAGTCTTGTAAGGCCATGGGAGTTCTCATGTTTCTCGGATAAAAGGATTAGATTGAAGATCATTGAAATAGGTTCTTGGCTCTGGTTTGATATAAAGGGAAATGTTTTCACTTGTTTTGGGATCAATAGAATTACATATCTTTTTCTCAGAAATGTTGGTTAAAATTTACAGAAATAAATAATAACGGAAAATTAATCTTTAGAATAGCGAGTTTGACTGCGCGCGCGTTTCAAAAATAACGAGCAAAAACCCGCGTCTCGTATTGATTTTTCAGGTAATACTTTTCTGTCCATTTTGGAAAATCGTTGTTTTTTCCTATATTCGTGTTTTCTATCATTAGAACATGTAT
This sequence comes from Nanomia bijuga, assembly GCA_032273505.1. Classification (NCBI taxonomy): domain Eukaryota; kingdom Metazoa; phylum Cnidaria; class Hydrozoa; order Siphonophorae; family Agalmatidae; genus Nanomia; species Nanomia bijuga. The sequence continues at coordinate 12,041 of JAUKPT010000058.1, read as the reverse complement.
CACCATCCAAAAATTAAAATCTCATTACAAACTCCTGTAATCTTAACTAACACGTTTAAGACCTTTATGACGTCACATGGCCCAATTAAATTTAGCTTTTGATTGTTAATTGTATAGTTGCTACGGCTATAAGTCTAATGGGATGTATGAGAATATTTTATTTCTGGTTACTCAAATTATCTTGTGAAGAAAAAAATTGAGATTATGAAAATTAAAGGACCGTTTTTTTAGGGTTTTTTCTCATGACTTTGATTGTGATCGTATCATCAGCAAATTCATTGGAAAAGTCGATTAGCCATGAACCCTGTGACTCGGCGTTTCAACCAAGTCGGGTTTTTTAATGCAAGCAAAACGTTCCGTCCAGCACCCTTCGGGTAATTATGAAAGAAACTTGCATCCAGTGACCCAAAACCATTACTGGTAGCAGAGCTTGCAAGAAGCTTCGTTTTTTAAAGGATCCTGTCTTAACACCTTTGCTTGCAAAAAGACTATTCCTGGACACTGCTTGTAGATGTACTCAACTTTACTAATGAGTATTTATGCTGAGCTTTTTTTCTTTGTTTCATTTCAAACCAGTCAGCTATTTTTGATTTCCAACTGGTTTCCGCCAATAGCAATGTTTTTTTTTTGTTGACCCTGGAAATTTGTGTTGATGACTGAAACGAAAATATATGCAGTTAAATATACAAATACAAATACAAAGATACAAATTTGATCATTATACATACCATGAAAGTTGGTTAAGGCCTAAAAAAAAAATGATTTTGTGTTTAGCGTCAGCCACCCCGCGTCATTTTCCATTTTTTTCCATTTATTAAAAATCCTGTCTTTTATTTTGCGCATTCCGAATTTATTGGTATCAAACAAAAAGATTTTCCGCATTACGCATTTGGTTTTTTGACTTATGACAATGACGCTTAACACCTAATCAATTTTTTTAGGCTTAAGTCAATTCTTTACATGATTACCATCAATAAAGAAAAAATGTATGATTTTGTAGTGGCGTCGCAATAACCAATCTACCGGGATAGATACATTCTATTTTTTTCACATACTGCCCGATCATTTCTACACTTTCCGCACATTTCCTTCCACCGAACCGATGACGTCGTCGTCGTCTTTTACATCTATAAAAAGCAAATAGACCATATGTATGGTGTAAGATTCTCATGTCAAATCACATAATCTCGTGGTCCTTTCTTGGTGGCGTTGAGGGATCCATTATTTCCATTAGTTGCCATTAGTATTTGGTATTGGAGGTCCAAAACCAAACAAAAACTGCAAAGAAGTAAGGAATTTGCCTATTAAGCACGTATAAGCCAGGATAATTCTGCTAAAAGTATGTTTTGTTTCTTCCAACAAACAAACGCGGTCAAGGAAATGTTCACTAAATTATGGTCAAATTCTTAAAAGACTCAAAATGCCCGTAACAACGTTTCTCTTCGATTTGGAGGAGTATTTATATGATGTTTGTTTTTCTTCTTCAACATCCCTCCTCATCCAAATATTTTTACTCAATAAACAAATTGCACTCACAGGACTGATAATAATTAACTTTAATTTGCATGAGAAGATCAAAACTTGTCCCTTAGTAACTCAAATCGCTTTGTAATTTAACATTTTTTGTTCGGTGTGAACTACATAATTGCGATGATTATATGATTATATTGAAAACATCGATACTTCTGTCGGTAAATTTAAAGTCTTTTTTTACCTGCAAATACACGAAATATTATTAATAGACAATTTTTTTTTGACAATTTTTAACATTTGTCATCAAAACCCATCAATCATTTGTCTTCATCATCTTGAAACTTTGTCTGGGTTAGACTTTTGATTAATCGAATATTTCAGATCAAAAGGAAGCTGATTGGTTAATCATAAAATTCCACAAATTGAGACTGAAAATGTTAGTAAAATTTCGGTCAAAGTTCTAAATTGAACCTTGATAAAAATAATGGAAATACAGCTTTTTAGGGCTACCCAGCACTCTTCATTTGTTTTTCTGGAAATATAAATGAATGATTAATATTCTCGAGATTATGGAAAATTTCTATTGACTTTATAATTCCTATTTAATTCCCAAACTGAAGTAATTGAGATTTGTGCATTTTGGGTACATGGATTTTTGGGCTCACCCGCCTGTACCAAAAAAGCATTTTATCGCGTAGAACTTCTAATATGAATATGAAAAATAATGATAATCGTTGATAATAGTTTACTAAAAAGTATACTGTTGCTAAGTAATTTCTATCTTTTTGGTGGCTGAGCTTGAATTAACTTTTAAAAATTAGTTTCTTTTAAATTTATTAGGCATAATCGGGCAGAAGGGCACTGTGATAGTTTGAAGATTTTCAATTTTTTTTGGTACCATTTTACTACTTTTCATACCTGAATCGTTCATTGTTATCACACAATAAATTTATTCCTTAAATTCGAGGTTATACAGATTTGTGTATTTGGGGAACAAATGTCTGTATAGGTTATTTGCATACTCAAACCTTATTTTTTTAGCGATTAACATTTTTCATACTTTTTATGGGATAATATAGCAATTTTTGATTGTCCTTACACTTTTGTATTACTGTACAGTCAATCCTATGAATGTGTCTTACTGTATAGATAAATATCAAAAGTCAGAAAAATCCGCGGCTTCATTACGACAATTTGTTTAATACCAGGAAAAAAGGTGAAGACAAAAATCTTTGGAATCTCTGCCTGGAGCTAATAGGGTTAAGTGATACTTGACATCTTCAATTCAAATTGACGAAAGAAAATCACTTGTAATAAAGATAAGTGATAAAATATCTCAAGAAAAATTGTATGATTTCTTGTTAAAAAGTTACAAACTCAAAGGCATTATTTTTCCTTCATTTTTTGAAACGGATACAGGAAGATAAAATGTATAAGAATTACTTCTCGTAGAATAGCCAAGACGCTACAGGAATTGACAACAGGGAACTAGGAAACAATTTTTGTGATAAATGACAGCTTTCTATTCCACTTATATGAATAATATAATCATAATAGACCAATGCTATAAGAAGTTTTGTAATCCTTTCGACACGTATGTCGCCAGGCAGATACGATGGTTTCTACCTAATCGGGGAAAAGAACAACAGGCCGTTAGAGTAAAGCATTGTGACACCGGAGTAAAGCATTGTGACGCCGGAGTAAAGCATTGTGACGCCGGAGCATATAGATATCGCAGATTATATCGAAGATTATATTTTTTCCGAAATGAAAATTTGTTGATTCGTAATAAAAAAGAATAGAACGAAAAAACTTTTTGTTACCTTTTAAATGCCATCTTCAAAAAGTTCTTTTAATTTAGTTACAAGTTTACATGACTATCATTATCTATATCATTTATTTTACTGATAATATTCGTATAACAAAATTAAGTATTTTCTAGAAAAAGAAACTTTTTTGCCAGTCTACCCAATCGAAACTTTCCTAATACATCAGTAATGATTTTATGGTAGCTTTGTCACAATAAATCTGAATTTCTTTTGTCTAAGTTGACAAGGCAGACGTCAAATATACATCTGTGCGTCATATGAACATATGGCTAAGGAGAGAGTGAGATAGAGGCTCAAGAATGTTATTGTTTTTTATTGTATGTATGTTATTGTGGGGTCACCGAAAATGATGATGTTCCCGTTATCTCGTTACAGTCAACTCCATCGTTTACTGGATTAAAGGGGGGGGGGGCAAAAAGTGGCCAAAATCACTGGACGTCAGATGTATATGGTCCCTAATCAAAACTAGCAGAATGGACTCTTGCAATATTTAAGAAGGTTTGACTTAATTGTTGGATTTCAGCAAAAACTATTTAGTTACTACTCATTGTAGTAAGCATAATGTCTTGCATAAACTTCACGACGACACCAGAAAGCATATGAACAAATTGGTCTGCTTGTATGAACAGTGTTTCTTCTTATCAACAAATGAAATTAATGAGCAGAATTAGTGTTCTAATTTTTAGAAAAAATGTTCTTACGAAAATAACCAAGTTTATACGTCTCTGTGTTATTTCATATTATACGATTGGGGATATCGGGGATCGAAAAAGTCGAAAATGCTATTACTTTGATATCGAAATATCCGTATATTGAACAAAAAAGATCGGAATTTCAGTAAAAGAAGATGTGAAATATCGAAATATTGGTAAAATAAATATCGGATCGAAAAAAGATAATTATCGAAATATCAGAGACTCATTCTCCATACAATGACACACTTGCAGTCATCAAAAATATAGTCATGGTCAGAGACACGACAATATTAACCAGAAAAAAGTAGTAGAGTGTAAAGTAAAGAACCTAAAGCAGACAGTTAGACAAAGCACAGTCGCATCAGCACACATACAAATGATTAAAGCTTGCAGTCAAGTTACCGCACAGATCAAATACATGTCTCCATGCACTAAATATAGATGGCTTATGTAAACAGAAATTAAATCCTTAAAATCCGAAAATAAGAAGCAATAAAGTTATCTTTTCGATCGACTAATACCTTCTCAAAGCCAGTTTAACGTTATATTGTAATGCTTACATCAAATATAAACCAAGGAGAAGCATTTTGCACAAACACAGGAATGGTTTCTCCTTCAACTATAACTAGTTTCTATAACGACTAATGCCTCACAACCCTATTCATAAAGCTAGGTAAACGATAGGCTAGAGTTTTATATATTTGTGAATATTTGGCATTTTATTAGAAAAATCCTCGAAGAGATCCATCTTCGATTAAATTAGCGCAAATCTTATTAAAAAATGATTATCTATACGCATAGCATTTCCATTTCTGAGTACTCTCTAACAAAGAAGCACCCCTCAAAGAGAGGTTTCCAAGAAAAGCTGAAATATCAAAAGCCCAAAAGGATATGAGATATTCTGCACAGCATATAGAAACCAGCTACAGTCCTTGTATTTTGACCTAGCAATACTGATAATGACAGATATGGCTAATGTCAAGTAAACTTGTTTCTACGTGAGTCACCTCAAGGACAAATACCTTTTTTTTTGTAATTCAGACTGCGGAGTTTCCTGTTTTGCAGACGCTACAATGTTCTAATGTTAATCCTTTAATGATTTACATCCATTTTCACAAACACATAAGATCTTCAAAATTACGGACAGTGAGAAAAATTAGGGATTAGAGATATTTAGTGGAGTTTATGAAGAATCATAGATGTATACATATGAGTTTGGTTATGTGTGTAATCCTGATAAAGCATAAGTTTAAGTTAAAATAGAAGCAGAATATTTTGTTTGAGGAACGAAGAAGCCTTTTAAATCCTTTTTGGATGTATGTAATGAGTTACTTTACTTGGTATGCATTTTTATTTTCCGTTATTTTTACTACTATTATTCTGCATTATTATCTGGGTGAGATAAATTGGTATAGGCCAATCAATATATTTCTGATAAAAAACGTTTATTGAAGAATCATGTATGTGAACAGGTTTGTTAATGAGTGAGCAAATAACTTTAGGGATATAAGATTTACTGAGCATTTAACGGTAAATATGTTTGCCAAGATCGCATACCCCGGGGTGGGGAGAAGTAGGTAAAATGTGGAAAAAAAGGGAATGAATAGAGCGATTTCTATTGTTTTGTACCGAAAAACAGGGAATAAATAAGAAAAATAAAAAAATGGTAGTTATGAGGAAGAAATAAGAAGTTTTGGCCAAATTATTTACGGGTAACTTAATCCTGTTATAACTTTACTTTGTATGTAATTTTGCTTCTAAATAGATCTTACTTATAAAAAACAAGTAAAACTGTATTTCCACAGCTGTATCTCAAACCTTTTCGGAAATTCAAATCGCGAGTTATTCTTATTCTGAGATAAAACTTTTACTAGCATACTTACGTTTCATGTTTTGTATGTATTTTTAAATGACTAAATGACAGCAATTAGCTTACAATATAATTTCTTTTCTATTATAAAGCCAATTAGTGTAAATGCATCTACATTCAAATCTATAATGTTTTATTGTTGTAAACGTGCCAGTAAAATTTATACCTCAGAATTGCAGTTAGGAAGGTAAACAAACAGTTTTTGAATTTCCGAGAATGTGTATTGGTAAGCTATAAACATATACCTGTGAAAAACAAGTTTAGAGAGATTTCTTTTATGTGGTACTGTCCGCTTTTGATTTGTAACCATGAGTCTTAACTAACCTTTTTAATTGTACGCATATAGTACTCTAATTGGCTCAATTATCATAGTTGCCACGAGTTCTGAGAAATCTCAAATTTGTGACATTTTTGAAATGGCCAATCATTCAATAATCAATTCTTGATAAATTTAATTTTATTTCAGTTTTACTTAATACGCATGCGTATCTTTGAATTATGATGCTTAATAGTCAAACATAAAAGACTTATCGGCAGCAACTACTAAATAGACGATACGAGGTACCATTTTTCAGTTCTCTTGATAACTTTTGAATTTTTCAATATTTTGAATGTTTTTTATGCTCCAAAGAGAAAAGAATTTGCTTGGCTATGATTGAAATAAACAGCAAGAATTAGTAAGTCACCAATACATTTTTTACCTTAGTTTTTCCAATAGTTTTTATAATTGTCATCATATATGGCTGTAAAAGAAATAAATGAACTAGGATTTAAATTGTTTTTATGGCTGCTTAACATTTGAAACCAAATTCATGGTAAAACAAGATCTGTCAAGGCGGAGACCTGTCCGGTGGATTTTGGTCCCCCAGTGGAGTCCGTCATTATCCTACAAATATTTCTCCGATCCCATTTTTTCGTCAGGGTGTTTCAAGTATTTTTGCGTATAAAACAGTTGCATATACAGGGAAGGATCCAGGGAGAGGCGAAAGGGGCTTTAGCCTCAGTCAGGTTCTTACGTATCTTTTTAATCTTGTCTTATTTACATTTTTGCATAAAAATTCTCCAAAAATGGTTGCTTAAATTCTCATAACTGAGAGTTGGTCCCTTTCAGAAATATTCCACAATATAAGAAAAATCGTGTAATCTTAAATATATGTAAAACGAAGAAGCATATTTACAAAATTTGGAAGAAGACGATAGAATTTTTAAATTGAATGTACACAATCTTACCATTTAAAATTCTCGATATTTTGTCATAAATGGCTCGAAGAACAAAATATAAACCAGTTAGTTATTCTTCAAAATAAAAGAAAGAGGATGCAAAAACTATTTTTTCTTTTAGTTGAAGACAAATTTAAGTTAAAAAACAATTAAAACAACTGGAAAGTGACTACTTTGCTTTTCAATTTTTTATATGCGCATTTTTCTAAAAACTTACTATGCACCCCTTTTTACAGAAACTCTGTTAAAAAAATGAAAACCGAGATTTATCTCTAGGCAAAACTTTGAAAACTGTTTGATCCATCTAAATGATACATCAAAACATGAAATATCTGAATGTATCATAACTTTGTCGAAATATTGAAAATAAAACAAGATTATCATGTCAAATAATTCGATTTTCATGACATTTGCTTAAGAATTGGCAGATCCACTTCAAAACCACTTTTGCTTTGTGGTATGTCAGTTCTGACAACAAATATACGAAAACTTCAACGTTAGTTACAGTAAAAGAATGCAATATTTTTGCGACAACTTTTGACAAATATAAAAGGGTAAAAGTTAACTACCCTAAGAGTGCAATAATTTTTTGTGCTGTTTTTTTCTTTTTAAAGTTACTCTAGCAAGTCGTTTCAACAACGATTTGATCATAGGCAGAATTTTTGAGGCGTTTTTGCAACACATCGTGGAAGTTGTTCTTTGGCAGGATAGCATGGCTAGGCCAACGTACAGGGGTAGTAAAGTAAAGTACCTTCCAGTTATTCATTGGACCTAATTCCTAATTACCAATCGATGTCATGAAAAAAAACTGAAAACGAAAATGATAGTTTAAAGATGTCATATCTACCAACATATTTGCCAGTTTGCTTAAAAATTGAACCGCGCAATCATGAATTAAACCAAAAAATAGCGGCCTCCAGCGGCCTACATTGCAAAATGTACAATTCGCCATTGAGGATAGGGATAAAGTTTCTTTAAAAAACCTTTTAAAAATAAAAGGGTAAATATTAGTACCCTGATAATTGATTATACTTCATTTTACTCTGATAATCGAAATCGTTTCACGATGAACTATTTGAATTCACAAACTTGGACGCAAGTCTCTGGTAGTTGGAGAAACCTTTGCGACATTTTTTTCTCAAATGAAGAATAAAAAGAAGTGAATTAAGAAGAATTTGAACAGTTTCAGAATTGTAATCGTGCATCTGGATGTTGCAACGGGATATTAGTTAATTTGAGTGTGTTCGTTTCGCAACTCGTATCAAACAGCTGAGTCAACAATCTCAACATTTATTCTCGATGCACGTGTGAAAGAATATAGAGATTAGAGAAGAATGCGAACTTTGGGGCCTTCTCAATACTTTGTCTTTGTCTAATATTGATAGGTTAACTATTTCATCATGTAGATTTATTCTTTTCAAAAATCTCACCAAATTTTTCACTTTTCACACACTTTGTCACATTTCTAACACGTAGTGTCTGCTGAGCGTTTTATAACTTATTCTATAACAAAAGTTATGTCGCAAAAACAGTTTTTTTTTTTAAATCCTCATCTAAATTTTCACTTTTGAAAACGAACTAATCAGTTTCTTCATGATGGTTTGAAACCATAACCAATAGTCTAAATTCGGCAAATTGTTGCAAAATTGTAAAAAGAATTTCTAAAAGATAACTTTAGATTTGTAAACAAAATCAACGCTCAATCAAGTCTCAATTTTGGTAAATTAATCCATAGTCGTCATTAGTAGAGCGTTTCACAGACAAATAAAGTAATTGGAAAGAAGATTAATCATTTTTTTTTTCACATCAAATTTCAAGAAATTTACATCAACTTCGTGGAAAAGAGAGCACATATATTTTGACTTACTCCCCCTTCTCTAAAATAATGAAAAATGATGACCTAGCAAATATTTTCTCTATAAAGTTTCAATGAAAAGTTTTTAACAAAATGTCCAAAAGCTTTTGCAGTGATTGCCAGAAACATTTGTATATATGATGTGGCAGTTTTGATGAAGAAGAAAACTTTCTGCAAAGCATCAGTTGTACGCATACAGTCAACACGGGTTAAAAGGGTACCATTTATTAACTGAGTTCCCCTGAGTTTTGTGATAAGTCATGTCCGACAAAGATTTTACGGATGAATGCCCCAAGTTTCAAGTAAATTTCCTGCAAGCGGCGAAAGTTTATTCTCTCATTTTGTATATTTGCCAAACGAATTGTGACATTTATTTCAAAGGTACAGTACCCTATTCGTTTGCATTGTTAAAGCAGCTTGTGAATTTGATATTTTAAGTTTATTGATTTTTTTATTACCTCTGAGTATAATTATTAGTTTGCAATTTATAAAGCTTCGATCAAATATATTCAAGTGTCTTGATATCGCTATCATAATTGGGTTGCATTTCAACCAATGCTAAGAATATTAGTCTTTTTTGCACTCGAATTATTCTGAAATCGAGGGATATTTTTCATTTTGAGAAAGTTAGACCTGTCAAAACGGAAAAATGTTCGCGTAACACAAGTTCATGGAAGCCTGGACGGCTCACAGGTACTTGAGATGCGAGAGAAGATTGAAGCCGAAAAAAAAGAAAAACAAACTAGAAAGGAGATGTCCATGAAAGAGAAAGAAATGAGAGCAGAATTATTTATTAAGTGCATAGATTCTTGTGTTTCTTGAAACAGTGCTCTTCTTGTAAAGATGTGATGAAAACACGCTCCAGCAAAGCCAAATGTAAAAAGACGGATGGAACTACGGTATAACTTGTACCAGGGGTGGGGTTGTCCTCCTCTTTTACATTGAGTCAGAGTATAATGAATATAAATTTAATCTTTTGGGAGTGAAATGATTTGTTAAATCGTGCAATTATGCTCTTCCTAGTTAACCGAACAATGAGTAAAGCGTATACCACACCTTTGGTTAAAAGGGCACTGTCAACTCTCTCCAAATGTCATAGTTTCTGAGGATTGGGATGGACTTATTATTTTTTTTCGCCAGTATCTAGTAAATATGATTTAGATCTCTAATAGAAAATAGATGGAACACGTGTTAGCAGAATTCCCTGGCAATATTGGGGTTAATGTGAAAAAATACACAAAACGAAACGTAGAAAACATACAAATCCCCACGTTCCAAATAGCTGTTTGGTTTCTGTGATTAATACGTACCGTCTCAAAGTTCGATTTCCCAAAGGGCCCTTCTAACCCGTGGTGCCCTTTAAACCCGTATTGACTGTAGTTTTAAATTTGTTTATATGTTGTCTATGTGTTGAGCTTCTAGAAAAATATTTCCTTTTAGATTTATGATTGCATGTGATGTTCTACCTGGAATTGGTATTTGGTGCCAAATATCAACTGTAAGTGATAACATTCATAAAATGCATGTTTAATGAATTTCAGCAAACTCCTCAAGAAGTGTCTCCAAACAGGTTGTGGGTTGACGATTGCGGGGGTTTATACCAGCGGGGTTTAAAGCGGTGGTTTATACCAGAATGGGTCACGCCAGACGCATTACCCTTTCTGGGTAATGTTCTTCTTGACACCCAAGTGTACACAGAGAATGCATTGTTTGAAAAATAGAATAAAAAATCATAAGATTTTTTAACGAGATGGTACACATTTTTAGCGGACACACTGTAGTGCGATATGGTCTAATGACGAATTCCATAGTAGTAACTAAATTAGTTGTAGAACACCTGTTCGGTTTAAATAACGATTTCTAGCAAATAGTTTAATTGTCATTTGTCAACATTATAACAATCTCATATGTTAAAAAGCAAAATGAGTAGATAGTTGATAACATTAAAGTAATATGCGAATCACTAATGGTATAAATCTACCTTTACAAAAAATATCAAATCGAAAGTAGAAGGCATATATTTTCTTATTTTTTTAATTTCTCAAAAGGGTAGAAAATCGACGTTTGAGATGTAGATGAACACGACATATATCTTAACAATGTTATATTTCATACATTGACATTGACATTGACATTGACATTGTCATTTTCATTGACATTGACATTTTCATTGACATTTTCATTGACATAGTTTTAATATTCTTGTGCTCAAAAGACGAAAACGAAAGTGTTCGATATCTCCCCCAATTATTCACTGCAAATTTTGGAATGATTCAGAAATTGGGACCGAGGGGTTATCACTCACTTCAAAAGTGTCAGAGCATTTTTTTAAATACATTCTGGGGTTCCGTGGCCTCCCCATTTTGCATTTGTTGGTTGGTAGTGAAATTACCATTACTCTTATGCTTAATAATTGGTCAAAATGACTAAAAATACCACTTAAAAAAGACAAAAATTTCTTCGCCGCCCAACCATGGTGGGTGGCATTTTAGGAAAATCTGGATCTTCACTCGAAATAACTCATGTAAAGGCCGCTCAAACATGATCGGATCATTAGGTTGAAAAGAAAATAGCCCCCCTAGTAAACAATCCTTAAAAAAGACACTTAGAAGTGTACGAGAGTTATGTTTAAACAATAGAATTTTCATGAGATTTCTAAAAACACAATAGGTATTTGAGTCAAGGTGCACAAGAGTTTTCAAACAGTGATTTACCCCTCGACTGTGACAGCAAAGTTAACATATACGGCCGTGTTTGTGAGGGGATTGCTACATATATTTTGTATTCACGACTTTCTTGTAACATTTCCCGTTTTATAAAATGCGCCCACGCCCATTGCTCAATTTTTAATATTTGAATAATGTGAATAAAGTGCGTCATTTTGTATGTATAATCTAAGGAATTATCGCCAAACTTCGGTGTTTTAGCCGATTGATTGGTTGGAAATTACGTCATTACGATAATTATTGGTTCAAGAGCCTAATCAATTCAAATATGTTAAAGCTTAAATCATAAATCATGAATTAATGATTGAGGAAGGTCGGAGAATGAGACCAAAAATTGCCAGAGAAGACAGAAAATGCTCAGAATGCAACATT
>JAUKPT010000057.1:0-30840 GCA_032273505.1 Nanomia bijuga | reverse complement strand
TAATAATAATAATAATAATAATAATAATAATAATAATAATAATAATAATAATAATGATAATAATAATAATAATAATAGCTGATATCGGATATACTGTCTATGTACAATCCATTATTCTCTCCACAAACTCCGCAATTCAGTTGTTTTACGTAACACAAAGTGACGAATAATATATGTCAGTAGATGTTCTTGATAATGACTTTATAGTCTTTATAATAGCTCTGGTATGATGAAAGTGTTGTTTCAATAACAACCTTGTCAAGCGACCATCTAATCATTGTATAATTTTTATTACAAAGAAAACAACCACAACTTCCTCCATGGTCACACACATTACAAAACCGAATTATTGGGCACATTACAATGCTTCTAAATATAACTATGAATGGAAAATTAGAATTCTTATATAATTAAGGATAACTGCTCTCTCACATCTTTGCTCATTTAGATTTCTTCTTTAGTCTAGCACTCTTTGTATGCGGTTGAGGGGTACTAAATAAAATGAAAGAAAGTCCGAATAGATTTATTGTTCTAATCAAATTAGCTTTATATTTTAGTTAAGCGCCAATTTTTTAAATGGATTATATCATAAGCAAAACGGATTTAATGGGCCCTTTTTTCTTTCTATATTTGTTCAAAATGTCGTTCGGTTCAAAGTTTTGCTTATTTAAACTTTTAAAAATGGTTTCTCTAGCTCTCTCAAGTGATCCATTTTATTTTCATGTTGTGCTATATTGTTTTGCATTATAATGGAACTTCAAGTTCTCTCATGTTTTATTCTATTTGATAGTTCTTTATTTCGTGTTTGAAACAAAAGGGGGGACCATTAATAAATCAATGAATTTCATTGAATTGCTTATAATTGTTCTGATTTATGAATGTACTCTTGTAGTTGAATAGATGTTTGTTTTTGTGTGAGATATATATTTGTTCTCGAACCAGCTCTGAGGTCAATCAGTGCACTTGTACAATATTGATTCGACCTATTTTTTTTTGCAGGCTGAAAAAGTTGGTTATTTTCCAGCTATGGTTGTACAGCTTATAAGTAAATCCAAAAAGACTCGTTCACTTTGTTCTACTGGTTCACAGGCGTCTGTCGAATCTGAGTTGTCTGGTAAGTTTTTTGATGTAATAATTCATGTTTACAGAGCTCTTAGACCTTCTTTATTCTCAGAGGAATTGGTGTTGGAGCCTTTTAAGTGAGCTTAATTTTTTCATTGTTCTATTGTTCAAAAAAATGAGATTTCTTTTGTATTTAGTGGGAAGAATAACGCTAATGTTCTGATCATTAAATCGCTTGAATCCACCTAATTTATTAATTATTATCAATAATGATTTTAGGAAATGGTAGCAGTAGTTATGCTCCAAGTACCAACTCGAGTCCAGAAAAACATTCTGATGGTCCAGGTGAGTTTCTTATGTCTGTTTAGGTATCAACAAGTTTCTTTTTTAAATTGCTCAATTCAAACCATAAAATCTTCTTCTTTTTCATATGATTATAAAGGTTATAAGCATATCGAGGCTGGAAATGTCTAACAATTTAAGAATATCTTAAGCAACAACATTATGGTTGAATTAAGCATATCAGGTTGAGCCAAAAATACACGATGCTCATTAAAAAAGAGTGTTGTTGTCGTTTGTCTCGAAATTATGGCAACTTTAACTATTTGATTGGTTGGAAATTCTGAATCTGATTGGTTCATTTGAAAGATGTCATCGACATCAAATGTTTCAAAGTTTTAAAGAAAACATTAAATAATACCGAATGGTGACATTTTGAATTGAACTAATATGATTCTTGATTATGTAACCTGTTCAAACCAATAAAACTGTTAGATTAGGCCATCTTGAGTCATCTTGAGTCATCTTTTGGAGACTGTTTAGTCTGTTACTCTCTCCGAGGTAGTCATATCCCAGCTATTAATTGTCTTATCTTTGCATTTCTTATCTTTATTAATACTAAAGAGATTGTCTGCAAATCAGGGGTAAATTTGTCATTTGGCTCATTCAGAATTACATCATCAAAAACCTGACTATTTCACATGTATATTATTTCATAATTTTAAGTTTTGACAATTTAACAAATAATGGCATTATTGAGAAAACCAATCAGGATCTTGAAGGCACCATTTCCAACCAATCAAACTACAAATTAAGCTATGAATTGTAGACATTTCCTAATCATTCGACCTTATATTATATCCTCGCGTTGGATTTTCCTCAACTTGTCTGACTGCACTGTAATATCAAATATATATTGTGTAGAAAGGTCGATCTTTGGGGTTAAATGTTTTTATTAATTTTACCCATATTTGGTATATTTTGATTATTAAAAGTAAAACTAATGTTCAGTATACCATCAAAACTAGCTTGATAAAACAACTACAAGATAAAGTGTTAAAGAAAAGTATAAAAATCTGATGACATGATTTCATTTTTTACTAAAATTGGAAGTGTATTTTGTTCATCTTCTTTCAAATTTCTTTTTTTTTACTGTAAAATAAGACGACGCCCAGTGTACTATTTATTCACGAAGAGAGTTAAACGATTTTTAGGACATTTTTGTTTTCGTTGTTGTGATGTGAGATTTGCAAAATGTTGTTTTGATTATTTTAAAATCTTAGTCTGGTACAAGAGAAAAAGAAATTAATAAGATATTATTTTTCTCTCACATCAAGGCATCTGTCTCGTTTTTTATATTTTGTAAATCTTGATTCCATTCATACAAAAACTACAAGGGAGTAAAAGCAAGTAAAGCTTGAAACTCTCCGTTGGGCGTTCTTAGGTGCTTCCACCTTACTGTCAAAATTGTTAAAAGGGGGGATATTGCCCACTCGAAATTTCAATCCTTTCCCATGTCCTCCCCGATAACCATGGACCTGTTTCAACGTTGCTGTTATGTTTTCTCGATATCGTGGCGTGTGATATCCTACTTTCTTTTCATAATTGCTTGTCATGTTTAGGCTCTCCCACCTTACAACCTGTTGGCATCGTTCCAATTGGAAGTTATGAGGTTGTCACACTTGCTCAAGGTACGTATATTCTTTAAGTTCTTTAATAATTTCATTCTGAGGAGTCATAACTATGATGTAGTTTATATGCTAATTGTGTGATGATTTGCATTTTTTAAGAAGCTTTCTCTGACCAGCAGGTTTAGCTCCTCGACCCTCTAAAAAGGAGTTGAAACCCTGCAATATAGGTTCTACTCTATCAGGTAAACAGTTGGAATGTAAATGTTTAGCATGTACATGAAACCAGCAAGTAGCCGCTTGCCTGATAATGTTATCTTATCTTTGGAACTTATTAGATCGACATGTTCGCTCTTATTTGAAATAGCTATCATTAAATTATCACGACTTTCACATATTATGATAGGCAAGATAATCGCTATCTTCTTCCAATTATCAGTGTTAGATTGTTATGGTCCATAGACGATATTTTTCGACCCTTATAATTGTAAGATTCTTAAAAGATAACCTTGTTTTTCATTGAAATAGAATTAATAGGAATTATTTACCTAAAAATTAAAATTACATTTTGGAATTATGTATTTTTAATTGTATTAGAAGTGATAGAAGTGATCGAGGTATTACCAATAACTTAAAATTGTCGATCAAAACCACGTAACAACTGGAATTTTCTCCATTGAATGAACCAAAAGTGGATTCTTAATTTTCTCTCTCCTCATAATTCATTATGGATTGTTTCCCCATATATAATCTTGTATAGATTGTTCTTAAACATCTCACCACACTATATATCATGATTGTCCTGTGTTCTCCATTCCAAATAAGACTCCTTTCAGTTACTTACTGGAGACACGATTAATATCATAACGGAAATAGGATTAGAATAAAGATATATTTAGTACTTAAAAGTCTTACTGTGGTTTAAAGTTCAAAAAACATACCAACCACATCATAAGAACAGTTAAAAAACATATGAGTTCAGGTGCAGTTTTATTGTTTTTTAGACAGTTATAGTAGAGACAGCTTTTTGAAATAAATATGCTTGCATCTTTTTGAAATTCGAAATAATAACGAAAAATGAGAATTTTAGCTTTTCATGTGTAATGATTTTGCTACCTAGTGATTCTCCTCATAAACATTTTTGTCGAAGAAGGATAAAAAGTCTAGCTTGTTAATGGTCATTACTTAAAAAGTCAAGGCTTGCTAAATATTTCCATTTAATTGTCAGCTTTATGATATAAGTTTTTTTTCACTTTTCTCGCTGTTCTGACAATATTTATCATTACATAGCTGTGCTATGCAAATTTTGATTCTTATAATTACTTTAGTACATTGATTTGTACCACTTTCAGCCTTAATAAAAGAAATCAAGTAACATTGTATTGATTTTAGCACATCTATACTGACTTTTATAAGTGGCTGAAAAGCTATAGAAGTTACCATATGAATCAATCAACGGTTAACAAGATTCAAATGAAAATTACTCTCATGTAATGAGTTTGAAATGACTTGACCCAATTTCAACGAATGATGTCGACCTCAACAAGAGATTATAATCAAAACAAATTAGAGTTTTTTGTTAAGATTGCATCAAAATGTTTTTCTCTCGTTTGAATGACGTTCTTTTCTGTATCCTAGAAGAAATATGACGAATTTAGGCTCGTGTTTTTTTGTAGTTATTAGGCGGTGAATATTATTATGTAAATTGAAGAATCGCTGTTGGCTCAATTTTGGCAATTTATAGAAAGCCATTTTTGCATTTATTATTTGGATTTTCCTTGTTACTAGTACATGACTTCATACTATATTTTTCATATGAAAATTTTCTTTATTTGTCTAATCTATCTTTGACAACTTGTTTGTTAAGAATATATCTTTACATTTTGGAAATTATAAATTAATCTGATGGCAAGTATAAACATTCTTTTACTAACAAGTCAATCTTGATAAAATATTTTCAGTGTTAATCTTTTTTTTTTTACTTTTGATTAATAATCTCTCGGATTTGTTACACTTTGTTTTAGGTGTGATGTTTTAATTACCCAAAATATTATTGAAGTCGTTGTATTGTTTTATTTTGATTTATCTTGTTATCTATCAAATATTTTGAGCATATATATTTGTGAGTTTAGTAGACCTTGAACCTTGAAAACCATCTTTCCCATCTCAAAAACAAAATCTGATTCTTTTAAAATGATCGTTGTGCACATTTACACAGAATAGACCCTTATGATCTTGAAAACACTGCAAATAGTAAGGATCAGCCTTGTATATCTTGAATTTTTTTTAGAAAGAAAGCAATATAAGATATCAATTAAGTTGATTTAATTTTCTAAGGGGTCTCCATCGCACATCACAAATATTCTTTCTCGTTCATCCAATTCCGTTTTCTTATATAAAAAAGTTACTTTTCGTAATTACATACATAAATCTAAATCTAATTTCAAATCTAAATTATCTGAGAAACAATTTCAACCTTCTTTGATGCAATGATCTTAAAGCAAAATCTCTATAGCAATAAAAAAAGGATTTAACAGAATATTTAGCTACACCTGTTAAGTCTTAACCTACAAAGGAAGAAAACCTATCTGAAATTTCATCTTGTTCTTAATTGGACTTTTTTTATTTCTGACTGAAAAAGAGATTTTATATTATGTTTATATTATCATTCATATTATGTATACAACATTCTTGAGTTCATTTTGTAATACATCTAAGATATCATCTCATTAATCTTTCGTTTTGTGACAATCGACTCGACTTCGTTTTAAACATTGGACGAGCATGCAAGACCTTGATTGGATTCCTACATAATCTAATCATCTTAGAGAATACGAAGTAGTTTTCAAACTAATGGGTATAATGTGTTCAACTTATCTATGTATGTTTAGTAGCTTGGTAGACTTGGTGGTGATGTTTAGATGGATTGGCTGGTGGTATTTTTCGTTCTGGGTATTTTGTAGCCGTGTGGATAATTTGATGGATTTTTTTATTTTGATTTGGTTGAAATTACACCATAAAGGTTCTTAAAGGTTCATATAGAATTGATCTTGTGATTTCAGTTTTGACAAAACTATTAAACAGTGTTGGATTTAAAAACCAATATCCATTTATGTTCTTTTTGGTGTTATTTTTGTCCAATCAAACAGCAAATTTAGACATAATTTTAATACCATTTTTTTGGATGTTGATTTGAAAAGTTTATTCTGATTGATAACTTAATTTTATAGATTTAGATATAGATATTATATAGCTACACAATAAATGCACAAATATTTGGAACACTTGTATAGCACAGGTATCTTTCAGTAAAATCTTTTTAGTAGATATTTAGAATCTTGGTTATCAGCATTTTGGACTGTGACACTTAAAGGTTTGAATCAGTGCCCAAGTATATGTGCACACATTCTATGACGTTTACGATGTCACTTCCTACAGAAATCAACTTTATCTGCATGCTAATACAATCACATTATATCTTTAGCTGTTGCTTAGATTTGTTGAAGCATTTCATTTTGGCCTAACCTTGAAGTGTCGGATTATAGCAGGTATGTCGAGATTTGATTTAGATCGAGTTGAGTATACGATTTAAGTTTGTGAATTAGACAAAAGAGATTAAGAATGCATGCAGTTTGAATACCTCTATACTGATAATAAAGTGAATTAGTCCTATATAAAACTTTGTATTGAGCTACTCTATTGTGATTTTAAGTCTGATTCATCTTTATAGATTTTCTTCGTAGTAAGTAAGCACACATACAGATATTAGATTTTAATACTTGCATATTTTCTGTATACTACTTGCTACTAAGAGACAATTCACTTTGACACCTTAAAATGCGCATCTATGTGTGAGAAGTGAAGTAGAAAAACAAGCGTCTTGATATGCAAATTTCAATAAGCGTACAATAGCATTATGGAGTTTTATTCTTAAATCGAATTAAGTACTATTTTTATATGAGACACGTAAACGCGTGTAGTCATCGTAGAGGGATTTAACTTGTGATTAATCCCTCGTGATTTTCGTATGTTTATGTTTTTGGAGATATGTGAACGAGAGTGTTTATATAAGCTGCTTCCTTTTATATTTACCTTCTACTTGCTTATTTATATTTTTAAAGATGCAAAATTTCAATGTTGGAGTGATAACAAATTAGTATGAAGACATGTATCGGGACGCATGCATTTCAATAATATAAACACTTACTCCTAAACTCATACCCTACCTTGACCTGACTTGACTCGACTTGCGTGTCGAGTTGTGATAATAATGGCTCAATTTAAGAATATAGCTGACCTACATGAATTTATTTTGCTTCAATCTCACACAGGTTCGTATACTACTTTCTCTATGTTTTTTGCTGCTCTTTATCTTAAGGGATAATTCACTGTTTAAATATCTCGTACACCCTTTTCTCGAAAATTCTAAACAAATCCAATGAATAAAGACTTTACACAGATTCCTTGAAAATTCTAAATCTCGTGCATTTATTTCAGAAGTGACTTCCCTGTTTTTTTTTCAAGTTTCACACTCTCTCAGTCTGTCTGTGTGTCTGTTAGTGTATGTGTGAATGTGCTGTTTCTTTGAAATAATTAGGTATGCTGGTTCAAAGCACAGTTTTAAAGGCTTGTACTCGCATGCTTTCTAAACGTTCTAACCGTTAGTAGTGGCTGTACTAACTCACTAGGGTAATTATTTTACTCTAATCGTTTAAAGAATTACTCTAGTCGTCCACTCTTATATCAGTTAAACCGTTCCCTACACAAGCAGTTTTTAGCCTTTACTATATAGATTGTTCACACTAGAAATGCTTAAAAATCTTAATGAATATACTACACTGAATATATTATCATTCATATCGCTGTTTGCAATGAAATTCCAAAGGGAAGGTTTTAATGCTGCTCAATGCCTTAAATCCTATCATCTAATTACGTTTGACTACATTTTTATGATGATATTGTCTTAACTCTATTTAGAACAGGAAATACTGTAGGTCTCGTGGTTCAGGTTATAAGCTTAATCCAATTTTTTGAGATGTTTGGAAGGAGACCAATTACTGGAGACTAGTTTGAAGGGAATAGGGATCATTTAAAGGATCTTGTTTCATGCGATTTTAGCTCATAGATAGTATAATGAAATTAATATTAAGGGTTGTCTCAAACGTGTGTTATTTGGTTGCTTGAAGTACCTGATTGATTTATTTGAAAATGTCAAAATATGACCTAAATGTTTTGTTAAGATTTTTTTGTGGACCTACCTGAATCTACTTGATGTATTATCTAACCCATCAACAATCTAATTTAGCCAAATATTTGAGAAATTCTCTTATTTGGTGCCATTGAATATTGATTATCTTTAAAATTTTGGAAAGGTTCAATGATTAGAAATTATATGTTTTAAGTTCGAAGAAGAATGTTCTTGATTTTAAAGATGAAGTGACAGCAAAGGCTCTATCAGAAAAGTCATATCGTTTTATAAGAATAGATTTGATTTTGAATTTTGATCCTCATGTGGATTAATTAGCTACAGTCATAATTAGTTTTGCCGGTACTTGTACGTACTTGGGACGTTATTTTCGTTATTATTCGATTACAGGTACCTTTATTATGATGATAAAGTCCAGAGCTTTGACCCCCCTCCCCCAAACGTCCCAAGTACGTTATCCTACCGGCGAATCTAATTGTGACTGGCCCCTTAATCTATAACTCATATCACATTTCTACTAATTTCGACAATTTAACTGTCACATTTTCATATAATTTGTCCTCTATCAGGACAACTGAGTATTAACGCTTTTGTAACAAATATAGCGCATCCCCATCCTACAAGCAATTTAAAGAGAATATTGCAATAACAAATATTAAGACAGAAATCGTGACCTTTCATTTTATTGAATTACTTCAAATAAGGGTCAAATTAAGAATAATCGGTCCACGTCGAAGAAAGAGGGCTGACTTAAACTATTGCATCATACGTAATCACGTTGTTAGTGTATAAGAGGTTGTCCAATAATTAAGAACAGGGTAAAAAAGGGTGTGTTTGAAACACTGTCGGTATAGTGTTTCTTTTCTTTTGAGAAGTATGTTTTATATTGTTGCCGTGTGTGGAGAGGACAGGGCCACACTGAGAATTGTAGCCATTTTTGAATTTTTCGATTTTCGATTTTTGCTTTTATGATTTCATTGTGTGCATGATTTGGAAGTATGAAATGATTTATTGGATTACTGGTTGTTATAGTGAGAATTCTGTTGATATCTAAACTAGTTTAAATGTATGGAATTTTTACTATATGGCGAAAGATTTAAAAAGTTTTTATATCAAATATAGCAATATATCAATTACATCAAGTCTTCCTGGATTTTTAGTTTATTTTCTTTACGTTTTATTTTAGTCAGCCCAAGCTTTCTTCATACCTGGCTTTATAGTTCATAGTTCTAGCATCTGATTTAGATGACCCAGCTTCAGATCCCAGATGTAATGATGTTTTGAATTTCATTCAATTGATTTCTATTAGTTATTAGTAATGTCAAAATAGAGTTCTTATCACACATCACAAAGTGATTTATTTCGTTGTTGCCTAACAAATGGGCAATCTTAATTGGTTGCAGAATAAAAAAAAGATTATCTTAAAATCTTTCCATTGTACACGATACGTTTGTTTGACAGATATAATCTGATTGTGGTTCCTATGAACACGTGTGCTTCCTTCTTGATTAAAATGCTGACCTGGTAATTTTTTAGATCTATGATGAAATATGGCTTTTGGACCAGGGGTGTGATTATATCCTGAGCATTATTTCCAGCACACAAATCATTTGCTGAGCATATATTCCTTTCCAGACTCTTATTAGATCTTTTTAGATGCTCCCCTTGGTCAGAGTTCAATAAATACTTATGAATTTAGTCTTCTTAGAGGAGCTTCAAGTTTCAACGCTTAAAACCCCTGCAAGTAAAAAATTTTAAGCGTGCATAAGTTGACCGTTGGTCTGTATTAATAAATATTTTTGGGAGGCTAATTGTTAAGTTCCTAATAGAATCTACATATGTTTTACATATATGGAATTGTTTTAACGAGAATTAGCAGGTGGATAACAGGAAGAAGATTCTCTATGTATATTTTCATAACATGTTTTTATCCTTTTTGGTTCGTTTGATACTTTTTTCAAAAGTGGAATTGTCCTAATATGTAGAATATTTACATCAAAGAACAATCATTGCATCTTTTGATCTAGACATTTCTATTTGATTTTGTTTGTATCCTTTTTTCTTCTTTTTTTTTAATCGTCTTCTTCTTCTTCCACTTCTTCTTCTTCTGTTTTTTACAAGTTCTGAAGAGACCTTTTTAAATAAAGATAAAAAATAAGTGCTTGATTCATTGTATTATTAGGATCTTTTATTAGGAAATATGACTCAAGTATCGAAATTGGGAACTCAAAGTAAGCCACTTTCTTTATGGATTGTCTACAAATAATGTATAAATTTGACATTCGATTGGTTGGAAATGACATCATAAATGTATTTTTTAAATGTCTCACATAAATATTTGGTTCAAAATCAAGATCATGAAAAATATTTTTTAGTTGGTCAATCAGATTTTTAATGACATGATTTTCAACCAATAAAACATCAAATATACCCAACATTTGTAGAAAACTCCTAACAATCTATTATTGAAGATTAATTTAATCAAGATTTTACGTCTACGTCTATTCAAATATAAAGATGAGCAAAGAAAGTCTTAGTTCTATTCATAGATTCATAAGAGAGAGATTTGGAAAAGAAATAGATATTAGCTTATTGATATTTGATTTGTTTCTGCTTTGTATACCGAAAAATGTCTCTTATAGAGAAGATTGATTATATTAAGATATCGTGTTTCTTAAAATAAAAGCAAAGAAAGCCCTATTTCTATTTACAGCTTAAAAATAAGAGATATTTTTGAAAAAATATTTTGATATTGGCTGGATTAATTTTTGCTTTGTCTCTCTTTTGATTCTTAAATTCTTATGAACAAGAATGGGATTATATTCAATGGATAAATTCAACTATTTCAACGAAATATCTATTTTTCTTTTTTCCTTTATTGCTTTTTTTAGTTATCTCTATTTGATTGGCTTGAAATGGTGAGGTTTTATTAAAAAAAAAGGTTTTCTTGGAAACTTATTACACAAAGATCTTTTTTTTAGACTTGCTCTGATGTATTTGTCAAAAATGCAAATTGTTAGTAGAAAAAAATGATGATTTTTCAAAAGAAGCTGAAAAATAAATACATAGGGATATATCAGAGTATACTTGCATTTTTAAAAACAACTTTCGAAACTTGCTTGCTAAGCACATAAAGATTCCCAGTGCTTGATACATGAATCTGTTGTGCCGCAATTCAAGACAATGCCAATAAAATCTCATGCCAATAAAGCATCCATTGCTGGTATATCGTTAAAAGTTTTCCTGTCAATCAAATCATACTTGGAAGATTTGACAAACATTTGTAGTTAAGACATGATTAAGATATAAGACAGTAAGATATTAAGATATTAAGATATATAAGATATTAAGACAGTATTAAGATATATAACTCGGCTACGCCTCGTTATATATCGTAATACTTCGTGCTATAATTTGCAATATACAACTCAGCCTCATTGGATAATAGATTATTATCATTAAAATCGTTTTCATTATGTGAATAACTGTCATCATCATCATCATCTGCGACGTCTCTATTTTAGAACAAGAAAAGAAGATAATTCAATCTAATCTATAATCATTATTTTTTTGGAAATTACTAATAATAAACATTTAATGGCCGATGAAATTACAGTTATCGCAATTATTCAGACGAGCTACATAGTAATGGACGAACGAAGCGAGTTTATTATTACTTTAAGCGAGGCTGGATGATTGCGATAACTGTAATTTCTGAGGCCATTAACAGTTTTATTCGCACGTACATAATTTGAAAGTAATCTTAAATAGAATGAGTAACATAAAAAAATGTTAGCCATATTTGCTTTGGCTTGGAATCGCAAAATAATTGTTTCTCTGTGATGTTAAAATGATGTTAAAAATCATGTATTTTCCACTGAATTAAAATTTAAGCTAAGTTATAGTCCATATGAACAACCCCTGAAAATTTGAAGAAGATTAGATTAATAAATCGGATGTTTCGATTAAATATTTGTGCACAGTTTTTCGAAGCAAAAATATTGTTGATCCTTTTTAACAACAAAACTAAACAATTCTTTCTACACAATAAAAATCGACAACAATCTTATTTATGACATCGTTAACATAATTGAAAAGTCTTTTATTTTCTTATTGGTTCATTAAATTTTTTCGATCCGAAAGGGCAGTTTCGGTCGTGCCATTTAAAAATAAGATAGATGAGAGAGCGGTCTTGTCGTTAAGGGACAAGTCTAATTCTATGCCTCATCATTAAAACTATCCAATATCACTTTTGGTTATTGGCTAGCCAATATCACTTTTGGTTATTGATTAGCCAATATCACTTTTGGTAACCTATTGGATAGTCGACAAAAATATTACAAATTATATGTTCTGCGCTGATAGTAAACGAGTGCGAATAACGAATGTTATAGAGATAATTTCATGATAAATTTCATGGTTTAAAATAGTTATAACTATTTGCCTAGAATCGAGTTTGAAATTTGTTTGAGATTATAAATAATAAATTATAAATTATGAATTATAAATAGATACTGAAGCATTTAAACCGTCTATTCAAATGTGCGAGTGTGAGTAGCCACTGCTACCATTGACTTATATTTTGTGACTTTCTATCTAAATGGAAAGTTTACACTAGCAGGTCTGATTTATTTATGTGCCCTAAAATACACCTGACATACTATCTTTTACTCTGGAATCCAGAAAAATCGAAAATGTCTAGTTCCATGCCCAAAAAGAATTCACTCCATGAAATGGTTTCTACTGGAGTTAAAGAGATGAATTGTCAAAGCTGGGAAATACGTAATACCTACAACAAATTAATTCGCTGTGCACCCAGGGTGACGACCCCTTTACTTGATTAAGGTTTTCTAACCAACAATTTGTCATTATAGTCCATACTCGATCCATACATCACCAAAAAAACTATTTATCATATTCGATTTAAAATTGAATCACCACAAAAAAACATACTTCAAGAAAAAATGTTTTCACGGGTAGAGCTCCTACTGAAACACACATGATGAAACGTAAACAAAAATAAGGGATAGTGAATTCTTTCCTTTTCATTCTGATTGTCGGCTACTCAGATAGTTGTTTGTAATCATTATATCAAACTCTTTGATTGATTGACTTTCTATTTCTATGTGTGTTCATGACAACCACAGTACGACTGTTCTGCTAACCACAATTATTGCGCTTGGAAACACATGTTTCGTTGATGTTTTAGGGGTTGATAGTTTCAGTTTGATTGTGTTTATCCTGATCATTATCCATCATATGTCACAAATATATAATTTGCGTTTTTTTTTAAAAAAAAAGGTTGACAAATCACCTGTGGACTGTTACGTATTCTCCTTAAATAACATTTTTTCATGTTTAGAATAAGATAATTAGTATAACTGAAGTATCTCATTTTATGCAAATTTTGAATTTTGAAGTGGTGAATTATGGTTTAAGTATAACTAAAACACTTTAATGCAAGTTAAAAGGAAAGAAATACATATTTTACAATAAGTGGTATTTGTGTCATGTGGTTTGACATAATTGACATGAATTTATGTCGATTGTTTAATGAAATTGAAAGAAAAGATTTAATGAAATAGTATAGAATATTACTGACATTTCATTTAGAAAAATAGTTTGTTTTTTTCCCATAATTTTTTAATAGAAAAGGATTTTATATGATTTGTTATCATAATGGAATTTATAATTTATAAGCTATAAATGAAAGTCCCTTCTGAGCACAAACATCTCCTCATAGAATCAATAATTTGAACCACTTTAGAGTTCAATCATTATCATGAAAAAAAAATTTGTTCAGCTTAAAATAAAATCAATATTTGCCATTATTTTCAGGCACAAAATCGTCTCAACTACATGATTTTTCTCTTTAAACCAATAACAAAAACGACACGTTTCCTTCATACAAATACATATGTTGTACTCCTGACAAAATAATTTAGTTTTTTGACAGCTAAAGGAAATGTCAAAGACAAAAATGGATCTAAATAAGTTGCTCCTCCTAAATTTAACCTCAAAAAAACTACTTTTGATTTTATCTAAGGAAACGCTAAAAAATAAATGTAAACATTTTCTAGAATACGAACTAAAAGGTTCAGATGAAAAAATGAATAAATGAGTAAACTAAGATTTTATCTCAAAAAACAATTCGATTAGGCTTAATGTACTTAATAACTGAAAAAAAATTAAACAATAAAACCATAGGGAATTTTAAAGGAAAGATGTACATGAATAGTCTGTCATGTTCTCTTCAACTTGAAAACATCTGCATTTTCCTTCTTCTGAAGAATTGAAACAGGAAAGAAAATACTTGAGAAATTGTACAACACTCTGCAATATTTATATTTAACACAGCACTTTAAATGATAAGTTTACCATTACCTGGCGAAATGTTGAAAAATAATGTCTTTTTACTCTCTTTTTATCTATATGAAGTTTGTTAGAATTTGTTATATATTTGGAATGCTCAATTAGATATATTTTGTTTTTAAGAGGTAAAGAAATGCTTAGAGAATATTATTTAAGATTGAATTAGAACTTAAAAGGTATTAAAAGAGTGTTGTATAATATTTTCAGTCAACAATTTTCTTTAATCCTTAACAATGTGCTGATAATTGGATGGAGTTATATAAAGTGTGAATTTCTGGTTAGATCATTCTTATATACCGTAATTCTTCATCCAAGATAACAATTAAACAACAAAATGTCATATTTTGGATGTGTGGTCAAAAAATATTAATTTTCATGGCTGATCACTACAGATATTTAAACGATAAAACTTAGTTCTTTCATGTAAAGGTCAAAATAACAGTAAATTATATTACCTTTCTGTTGTTGCTTCTTGGCTGTTCCTAATTACTCACTGGCGTTCTTTCAGGCATGAGAAATGTTCAGGTTTAAACCTGATTTCAGGTTCTTTTTGAAATTCTAAAATACTACCAGGCCCATTTGAAAGAGAAAAATTCAAATTCTCCTGGGGGGGCTTGCAGCGCCCCCCAGACCCCCAGCTGAACAAACCTCGATTCGCTAGGGAGCTCGTTCGCTCGTTTCCTGACCACCGCTACTTTATACGTAATTTTCAGTTTTTTTCTTCAACATCCACTCATGACTGTCTTTATATTTTTATTCTTCTCTTTTTTTCGTTTAATGTGTTAAACTGTAATCTAATATGACATATTGTACACATGTTTTAATTGTTTCTGCACTTTCTTGGTTTTGACAATTCTTGACTGTCACTTTGTATCTTAATACGCAGTCATTACTCTCTATGCTAATCATTTCTTAACTTTCTGTATAATTGTAAAGTCTAATGAGGTATTTTACTAGCATTTTGCGTTAAGCTATTAATTGTCTGTTGTGGTCCACTTAAAGGTGAGATTGCATAATCAAACGAGACTAGTTCAAGCGAGATGACCGTCAATGATTGTGGACAAACAGTGTTGTGCTTACTTGCATAGTTACAAGGAACACCAGGTGTTATTTATTTTATGTTTAATTTTTTTTTGACCTCAAAATTGTTCCTGACTAAAACATGTAATCATCAAAAGAATTTTTGATCTCTACTTAGTCAGCAGGACATCATTTTCTGAATTCAGTTGTTACTGTTGTCATCTTACGGTTTTCGCATTTTTAGTACTGAGTTGAATTTCCTTTTAAATTAGTAAAAATGGCTCTGGAATTGTTGTAATTAATAAATTATTATTTTAATTCGATTTTTAATTTTTATGAAAAATATTGAAATAGATGGTACTTATGATTTTATTTGAATAATACAGATCATTTTATTTCGTTACTTCAATTTATAATATTACCATGTCAACAAGGCTCATCATGTGATCTCAGAAAAAGGAATTAACTGGTCATTATATGATAATAAAGATTTTAGAACTTTTTTCCTTTTTTAATCTACATAATACTTATAACCGTTAATGAAAGATAATTTCAATTTAATTATTTTCTTATATCAAATTGTTGTGACTATTGTATTATCCTTTTTAGTATTATTTGGAGTTTACCAAGCCTTAAGTATGCTAGATTCCTTAATCCCACATCCTCAAGTCTTTGTTTATAAGAAAGGTGGGAATGTGATGATAATGATTTGAAAACTCATCACGATGCGCTGAAGTGGTGGTCACCTTTTCGAACTATGAATGAAATCTGATGACTTTTTGGAGAGCTTCTTACATATTGACATTGCTTTCATGACAATTTTTTTTCAAATTAAACGTTGCTCTAATGATGATTGAAAAATTATTATTATGTAAGATTTGGTAACCTCGATTGTCTAAATTGTTTACGCAGTTCATGGTAAAAACACTTGCGTGTTTGATTTTTTTTAACATTGTAACAAAATTCTTGATTATATTTTCATAAACTTTCTTTAAGTAAACACTTAGCTTTTATTTTCTTCGATACTGTTTGGAGTATATAGTAACAAAAGCTGTATCTGTAAAAGAATCTTTATTTTTGCTCATTATGATATCGCATGTATCTGTTAATAATTATGCCCATGTACAGATAGCAGGCTATAAAAAAACATCTAATGTGTTAATATTCTAATTATTAGTACAAGGTGGCATAATTTGGTCATACTTGGTGATCTATGATAAGATAAGTCACTGTATTAAATTTGTTCTTCGAGATGTGCACACAACACTGGGTTTGTTTTTAAAGTTAATTTCTTATCATCTGTTAAATAAACGTATCTTAATCGAAACAAACATAGCTTAATTATTAGGGGTACTGGAAATGATGGACTTGTTTTAACTTGGTAATTAGTAAGAGAAATTTTCGCTATAAGATGGCGAGTGTGACTACGTTGATGCAAGATGAAAGTGTAAAAATGTTGGACTTGATTAATAGGAGTCTTTGTATGTATTTATTTCATTTTACATTTTGGTGTGTTTTGTGTATTTTTTTTTCTATAAATCAGTGTTCTGTTATTCTACTATTTTGTTCTCTTTATTCCACTATGAATATTAATTCTTCGATTTTCTCCCAAATCCCACCGACTTTTCTCAAGGACTTATTTATTCCCTGCCCCCTAGAATATTCATCATTACTTTCCATAAGAGGTTCTACAAAATATGATACATTGATGATTTTATGATACACATGTCTTTGAGAATATCACAAAAAGTGATCTAAATCATGATCATTGAATGAAATCAGTGTGTTTATTCTATTTTTTCTGTCTCGCATCAACTCTTAACGTTGAAAATTTTAAAATATAGTAAGTAAGCAGTCTGTATGAGAATTATTTTATCCTATATTTTATGTATTATATCCTTAGCTGACATAGTTTAGATATACGATATTTTTCTTATAATTGTATAATGAATAAAAATGTAAAGAAATCTTTTTCTTCAAGTACCTGCCCTAGTATCGAATGTACTATTTTATCAGTATTGAATGAATATTTATACGTTTATTCCGAAAATACGTGGTTTATTTTGTTTATTTAGGTTTATTTTTGGGACTTCTTCAGTTACAGAAACAAAAACAATTTGTTGGATTAATGTTTAATGTAACCCTTAATCCAATTATTCTCAAAAAAATACCATTAGATAATGAAAATAATTACACATTGGTTAATTTTTTACTGTTACAGAACATTAATTGTTTCAATAACTGTTTTTACATATTCAGTTGCTTGATTTATCTTTTTACAAGAAGTATACATAATTACGTAGAATTTAGTTTGGTACAGATTATGAAATTTCTCTTAATTTCTTAATCTTGTTAAAATTAGCTCTTACAATTCTTTTTACTCTAGTGCTTCCTCTAGGCGAGTTTTTTTCAACTGATTTTTGTTTTTACAGATAAAATATTTTTTTCTTGGTTATCTTTTACAGAACTCAAAATCAAAACAATTTTAAGGAAACCAATTAATTTCTTGATTCTTGGTTCGTGAATTTTTTACCCTTGAAATGATTTAACGATTATTTTTAGACAATCCCGTAAAGAACACTAATTTTATGATTTGGCTTTTTTTTAACTGGAATTAAGTGGAACTATTTATTGTCAAAATAACTGAAACGTTTTAGATTCACATTAAGAGAGAGGTCTGAATTTATCTAAATCTGAATTTACAAGACATCTTAAACATCTTAACTAAACTACGTGATGTGCAAACATCACAGCTAGACCCTATTCAATTAAACCTATGCAGGAATTGCCTGTCCAAAATCTCGGAAAGTTGACGTATCAAATAAATAGTTTTAAATCTGTATTACATTTAGCTCCACTATTTTGAATGATATGTTTACAGCTTTTATCAAATGTGTTTTCCTGATCTATTTAATCAATTCATTCGAAAGTATCTATTTTTTCTATTTTTTACTTGGATCTTAAACAATCTATATTTTCTGCGCCATTCATTCATTTATTCGAGACATTTTCAGGATTTTGAGTTATGGCAAATCAATTCTTTGTGAAATAATTTTCAACCAATCAGAAGGTAGATTTACCGATAGTCATTGGACAACGCTCCCATTCCATTCAACCATAATAAACTGCATTGATCTGACATTTAATAAGTGCTGATTACTATCTTTTAGTTTGATGATTGACTTATTGGTACAGTCATGCTCATCTAATTTAGGCTATTTATTGGCTGATCGAAAATTGCAACATAAAGAAACTTATTTTTTTGAAATTAAATATTTTGGTGAGATTTATTAGTGCACAATTAAATTCATGTAATATTCAACAAATCGATAATCAAAATTAGACGAAGTTCTACGATGATATTTAAGATAAACTACCAGATTAAAGAAAGGTTATAATTTTAGAAATCTGGTTTCCTGGATATTACTGTGTTTATTATGGTTTTCTATTCCTTCAGTGAGACATTCTGATGGTGTCAGCATTTCTTTTATCACCTTTGTTTTACAATGACTGAGAAGATAATAATTCGATGGGGTCGTCATGTCCTCTCACGTGTTTATATTCCACTAGAAATAGATAAAAGATTTTGTTCTCTGTATTCATTTTATGGGTTCTTATTATTAATGTTTTATTCTGGCCATGGTTGTTTTTTTACATGTCTAGTCGATACATACATTCGACGTTCATGCCAGATCCTTTTCTTTTTCTACAGATTATAAACGGTGACTTAGAAGTTTTTTTATTTCATTTGGTTTATACTGGATTATTATCATTAATGACTTGGAATTTTGATTCAAAGTTTCATTTTCTTTTTGTGGTTTTATATTTGACTAGTTAACTAGGTTTAGAATTTAGCTGGTGTATAAATCTTACAGTTATGCTTGTTCCTAGTCCCAGGAATTTTTAACTATTCATTTTCTGGAACTCATTGTAAAGTAAACTAGTAATGTACAGTGTTCACCTTTTGGTTTATTTTATTTCATTAATATCTTAAGAAAATCAACAACTGCATTTAATACAAATTATATGCACATTATGTTCTTTTTAGCAGCACCTTACTTTCCTTTCTGCGCAACAGTTTCCTGTGAATATGGACACTAGGATGTTTGATAATTTTTGTATTAGATGGCGAAAGTTTAGTATTGATATCCTTTGTAAAAGATGACGCCTGTTTACAAATGTTGATATCTATAAAAGTGTATAAAAACTAGTGCATCTAACTTAGAAGAAGAATGTTTGCATTATAAAGTTCTAAAGTTTGTCTAATTTTGCTATTTGATTGGCTAAAAATTGCATCTTAAAGTTTCTGATTGATTCAAAATGCCATCACGTGGTCTTTTGTTGAAACAGAAAGTGCAGATTACAGTCCATTGTGAATCAATCAGAACATTGATGATATAACTCTTAATCAGTTAAATTATAAATTCACCTATAGTTTAAAACAATTCATCAGCTCTATTTTCCAAGTCGTAGATTTGATTTGATTCTCTCATTCTCTTTAAGTCCAAATATATGGATTCATTTTTATATTATTATATTATTTTTATCTATTTTTGAAGTAGCATTAAGGTTTAGTAACATAATTTGTTTCTTAGATACTTGTTTTCAAGTTACATGAAAAGAGAGTGACTTCAAAGTACTTAGTACTAAAGCTTAGCATCCTCAAATATTTAGATGATTTAATTAAAGTAAGATTATTATGAAAAAAACATCATGTACTAAGTATAGATATTTACCCATGCAGATTATATAAGTTATACTAATTTTGTTTACTATTTTGAAGAAACATATAGACCAATTTTTATGTGTGAAGTTATACAAATATAGCTTACATGAAGATGGTGGTATTGTTAAACCCTCAATATTGGAACTTGTATGGACTATTACTGATACTGATCTATTGTACTTGAAATGAAATACCTTGATGATAATTGAGTTAGATAATTGAGTTAGAAATTACCACCACCATCATGACCATGTCCTTAATGAACGACCAGAGAAACAAAATGCTGGATTTAATTAATAAAAGCATGTGTATGTATATAATATATTATTGTTTTTTCAGAGACATTTTTGTAGGTATATGTCAGTCTGTCATAGAGATTAATATTAAAAAAAGACAGAAAGTGTATTTTAAGGCCTCGTGATATTTTATGAATAATTAATGTTGCAATACGGTGTTGACAGCTATATTTATCAACAATTTTGACCATTTGATCAACCGTTTAAAGTAGGCTCTTGCGTGTAGATGCAAGCCAAAGGGTAAACTATTTTTCCTGAAGAAGTATGATTTTGTATGAAAGCATTTCAATTTTTACCTGTATAAAACTTGATTTTGTGCAAGAGCATGATGTGACCCATTAGATCTAAACCCTTTTTTTTAATGATCATCATGTTTTTACTGTGGTGCTCATAGTATACCATCAAGATTTCTTACTGGGACGCAGTGAATTTAAATTTCAAGGATAAATAATTCTTCATTTAATTTCAGCTAATCCAGATTCGCATGGGAATCCGAAACAGACAGCTAATGGTAGCTTTCCACCTCGAATGAGTAGTTTCAAACAAAAGAAAAATGTTCCTCAACAATCATCACTGAAAACACCACAACGAAATTCCGATCATATTAGAAACTCAACTCCAATGTCACAACCGTGCCATATAAATAATAACGAACAATCGAAAACAGCATATCATATGCAGCGATCGAAATCCGAAGATCGTTCGCGCGTGAAAATTGACGCGAACAATCAACATAATAATATCGATCCGAACGTACTAAAGAGACTTTCGCCAATGACCTCACCGGGTCATTCTCCGACTTTACGAAGTCGAGCTGCTCAACATGAATTCATACAAAATTTAAGGCAGGTATGTATGAGTTTTTAAGTCCTCTCCCGCATGTCTTGGAAAGTTGGATTCGTGTCCGATTCTTCTCACGTTTAGTTGTTGGGGTAGAAGTTGAAGACATGAAAAGACTTTTTGTATTTCTATATTTCCTTTTGTTTTTACTGTTATTTTCTTCTTTTTTTGAGCCAAGGGATCCCAGAGTGTCCTAAAGTCCTAAACTATCCTAGAATTTCAATAGTGTGTCCAAAAATGCCCTGATATTTAGTGAATTGTCCTCAAATTCCTTTTCTGATTGGCATGATGTTTTTAATCATTTTATCTAGAAATTTTTGACTTTGCTTACAATTCACCTTTGTCTCATTTGTCCAAAAATGTCCTAAATTGTCCTAAAAGTCTACTCAAAAATATCCTAAAATCTGCAAACATATTTATAGCCTACATCAAAGACTTTCTTTCACCATTTTGATATTACGAAGATATTACCATATTACTATTGTTTTGAGAGAGAGAGAATACGTGTACTTGAATGAAAGTTAAAGTTTGAGACCGTATGTTTTTGTGATTCAGCATTGCTGAAGTTCCTAGCTATGAAGTTTTTGTTAGTTTTTGGACTGTGAAAATAAACTGAATTTCTGAAAACGCAGAACTTCTTTCTAAGATTCTGACAGGCTACAGTGTATATTGTAGTGCAAAACTGGAAATCACTATATACCTTTCAATGAAAATTATGGTAAATTCTGCTAAGTTGGTTTGAATTATTGAAGACCGCGAATTATTTCTTTTTCACTTTTTAACTTTTCAGCAACAGCAGCACCAGATCCAACAACAACAATTACTAACGCAACAACTTCAACACGACTTCTCGACTCTCAAGCGACCAGATAAAGAAAAACCAACAATATATGCCGACGTCGAAGTCGTATCTGGAAAATTACAGAACGGTAAATCGCCGCCTTCTCATATTTCGAACTACAACACGACCTATTTTGACCAAGTCGACGGAAATAAGCATCGTAATAATTCCAGCACACCTAGCATTACGGACAATGAATCTGTGACTTCGAGTAATGCGAGTTGTGATAATAAACTACTCTCGACACCTACTATTAAACCTATATTAGTTAAATCTAAAAGTAACGACTCTTATAATAAAACGCCGTCCGTTTCTGACACGGAGGGCAGTATTAGAAATGGCTATTCAGTTAAATTCGCGAATTCTTCCCCTGAAGAGATACGTCGCGAACGAATGTATAGTTATGAACCTACAATGAGTATGTACTCAGATGAAAATTCTTATAATCATAATGATAGACCTGTATACCATCGCTCAAACTCTGAAGGGTTTGGGGATTACAATCAACAGAATGATATGTCGAACAATTGCTTTACACTAAAAAGACCGAAGAAGAAAGTGGACGGGCGTCATCATGAGCATGATATGATACCGTTTCCTATCGCTTTTCCTCCACCGCCACCACTATCGAACGGCAGTGGTAAGTCATAAACACTTTTGGTCTTCATATGTTTTTCTTTATGTATTAATGGACCCATGTGTAACGAGAACCATAGCTATTGAATGAGCTTCGTCCGTCCGTCCGTCTGTCTTTTATCTGAAAAACAGTTTTAAGGATTCTTCTACGTTCTAAAGTCAGATATTTGAAGAAAAAAACTGGTTCTTGGGAAAAGTGGTCTAAGTACTAAAATTAGGTAAATTGTGCTTAGATCAGTAGAATAAGATGTTATGAGGTTGCCCATTTGATACATGTTTTACTCGATAACAGATTTCTTACAGTCTTTTTTCTCCTGAAATTCGAGGGAATCAGGAGTCTGAAAACCTCCTAGTCTTTGTTCCTTAGACCAAACTGTTTTTTTCTTTTCCTCATTCGGTAAATGCGAAGTCAGGTCCAAAGATTTCATTGAATTGTTTGGATATGGCAGAATTGATATAATCTTTTCAATTTTCTAAATAAAAATAGAAAACCTATCATTTAAAATGTAGAAGATACAAGATATTATTGCTTTGTTTTATACTTACTTTTCCATGATCATTATCTTTCTGATAAACCACATAAATTTGGAGTTTTCTTTGCTTTGGATTAGTTTCATCATTCTTATAAGAAAATGTCCAGTGAGAATTGATTTCTTGATAAAAACTGAGAAGTGAATAATTTAAAGGAAGAAGTATATATATATTAAAAAAAGAACCAAATCTTGATTTGCCATTGAGAGGTATCACAAAACTTAATCACCATCCGCTACATATTCGCTAATGCATCGACAGTGCCTTCTCGACATTAAAATCCATGATTGTACTGTGATTTAGACGTCATTTCAGAATGTAAGATGAAACTTCTGCAGAATTATCCATTTTCCAAATTTGGTCTAAATCCATTTTCAGTAAATTTTAATGCAAATGCTTCATCAGATTATTTTTCAACTAATTTCAAGACCATTTCACTAGTATTATTGATTTTATAAATACTTTCAGATATAAGACTTTTGCAGTCTAATCAATTTTCCTCGTCCATTCAACCAAAACCAATAATCTTTTATCCGCGACAGGTGGAACCCTCCAAAAACACTTGAAAATTCTGACAACCAATGAATCATTCTTTTAATTAAAAGCATTTTAGATTCATAATACTAGTGTCCTCTTTATACGTTACATACAACGTCGGGTTCTAACATCTTCATTATCCATATTTTAACATCGATATTTGTATTTGAATAAGGTCATTTCGAATGAACTTTGCATGCAT
Organism: Nanomia bijuga; assembly: GCA_032273505.1. Taxonomy (NCBI): domain Eukaryota; kingdom Metazoa; phylum Cnidaria; class Hydrozoa; order Siphonophorae; family Agalmatidae; genus Nanomia; species Nanomia bijuga. The sequence continues at coordinate 6,664 of JAUKPT010000057.1, read as the reverse complement.
CAAACCTCACTGGAGCTACCTTTGTTATTCACAAAGCAGTTCTATACTCCATATATCCACTTATCGTATAAATATTATCTTTCTGGATTACAGTCAAAAAATAAAAAGAGAAGTAAGGAGAATGGAATTTGTTGTTTAAAGAAAAAGGTCATCGGCTTAATTAAATATTCAGATACGCTTCTTAATTGAAATCTGAATATCCACTACTCTCCTTGCCATCAACTATTTGCGTCCATATACTGATTATAAACTTGTAAAGCGGGTGCATGGTATTATCTCATATTTACTCTCATAATTTTAACAGTGTTTGTTGACTTTGTTGAACTCAAACATTAGCTCACACGCTGGCTATACTTTATAAGGTGTTATTTTTTTTGTTCAATGTGTCAGATGTTAGTATAGCGTTTTTTTTACATTTGGTACATGCAATTATGGAAGTAGTAGTAGTTAGTTGTTAGTATGTAAATATACGAGAGTGAGGATTGTGTTGTAATTCGTACAGAAACAATAATGAGCGTCGCCACTTTTTCTTTATGTAAGTGCTTTCATACCTTGATATTTTTATAACTATTTTGTCCTTTCTTTAGTCTTAAGCATAATTATCGCGATTAGTATCTTTGTTTATGTTTCAGTACTCAGTGTCTCATTGAAACCCAAAAGATATCTTTCTTAGTTTCCGTATTTTTGGGATACATCATTATTTAGGCATGATTTAATTCAGCCATATTTATATAATGATCTTTTTTTGCTTTTGTTCTCAAATATACTCAATATGAACTTGTATTCGAAAAATACCCCCCCCCCTTAATGTCCCTCCTGGCATCTCTCCTTCACTAAATTAGATTTTTTGCACTTAGAAAGTATGATAGTAGTTGTTTCTTTAATTGGCACGTGATATTGTTTACATGTTTTAGGGGTAATCTATATGTCAAAACTACAGCTTGAGCGATTACGATATTTAGATTGCATTACGATACAGACATTTTGTTCGATGTAATGTAAGGTCTCGAACAAATGCTGCTTGTATAAATTTAATATCATCTAGAGGTTAGAAAATAAGGGATTGCTTTGTTAAGATTTCTTCCAGGATTCGTGCTTGATTTAATGGTCATTCCCACTGTTTTCTGAACAATTTCATAATATTATGGATTTTACTGTAAACTTAATCTAAATTTAGTGTTGATGGCCTAGTTATTGCTTGGATGTGTTTTGAATATATAAATACAAATTTTTAAAGATTACTTAATCTTTATGCAAGTTGACTTCTGATTAATTTACAAGAATATCAATAGGTGATCAACCAGGATTGCTTTTTAGGATTTCTTTCAGGATTCGTGCATTATTTAATGGTCAATCTTTTTGCAATGTGCTTTGTTTTCTGGTCATTTCCACAATATTATGAACTAAACTATAAACGTAGAACTAAATTTAGCGTTTCTATTACATAGATGTGGATTGGAAACAATTATTTTGGATTGTTTATCAAAAGATACATTCTCACTATAAAGCTGACGTTTGATTTTTTTTATTATTTTAATTTCCTCCGTGCGTAGGTAGTATATCTCCATCTCATAATGGTTCACCGAAGAGTTTACACCCCTCCGGTTCGCCACAGATGCGCGAATCATGGTCTTCTTCGAAAACAAGTGAATCAAATTCTCCAAAATTGTCTGGATCACCGTTATCGATAAATCGTTTGAGTGACTCATCGTATTCACCTCGGATCGACTCAAGTTTGTCTCCTAGGACGCCTGTGTTTGAAGGTAAGGTTATTCTTTAGTTTCTGTTACCCCGCATTCTGGACAAAAAAAACACACGAATTTGTAGATAAGTGCATGCAGGGAAATAGTATCCGAAATAGTATCTTTTTAGCATTTTGTTTATTAAAAATGACAACAAATGCAGGCATCATCTACCACGAAGACGAAGGATACGCAAATGCATTGCTCATTTTAGATATCGACGTCATAATGATACCATCATCATTCTGATCGTGAGAAATCTATTATATTTCTCAAACTTTGTCTCGTTTGTTTGTTTTTTAATTGAAATTCACATCATGAAGCTCCTGATGGTTCAGTTTACAGAAAATTCATGATAGCATTTCAATGTGAACTAATCAGAATTTTGATGATGTAAATTCCAACCCATCAAATAGCCAAATCAGAATAATTTTTGAGACGATGCGATACAGAATTAAGTTTTATGCATCATCAGAGAGTTTTTGTCTTGAATATTGCTAATTCTGTAACCTTTTGATTCACTTGATAGTTTCCTCTATTTTTTTTCTCACCACTTTATCCCATCTTTGCATCATAAGTTACTGTGGTATACGTCCGTATTCTTGTCTTACCATATCTAAAGACCGATTAGTTTTTAATTCCCTAATTCTACATTAATGTTTAGTCATTTTCAATCACTATTATATGAGAAGCTTCCTGGGCAGGATTTTTCGAAGCTAATATTTGTGACTCAATTGATAAGCCAAGCCATTATCGTCACTGATAGATTTTTCTTTTGAGCACATGATGTATATACTGTTGGATGCTCATTCGAATCTTTTGATATTGTAAAGTTTTGAGATTTGTTTAATTCTTACAAATTGTCAGAGTGCTTTGACCAAATTATTTATTCGTAGGCAATTACTGTTAATGGGGCAATCAATTAAATCATGTATACTTAAATGAATAAACAAATAATTGTCATTGTCTTGTATGTTTTAGACGATATGAGATTTCCACCTTCAAATGAACAATTGGATGAGGTTGGTACTCAGTTTTTTTTCCATTTTAAGCATATTATCAAAAGCTTTGTTTTTGTCTTTTGTCTCAAAATATATTTTTTTTATCTGTTTGGCCATAAATTACATTATCAAGAATCTGATTACTTAATTTAAAAATGACACTGCTGTAGTTTTGTCAAATCTCAAAATTATGTTGAAATGGCCTATCATTTTCTTCTTGATGCAATTTTTTATTGTTTGAGACGTGGTATTTAAAGATACTAACTAAATTAATTTGTTTCATTCAACATTATCCATCTAAATCAAATCTAAATTTTGGTTAGATATTATAAAACCTCATGATATCTTTCTAATCAAACTCGATTACATAACTTTTAACCAATCAAATGTCTAATTCAAGCAAGTTTTTTCTTACCTTAATTTTTGGTTTTCTTATAAATTAAATCAAATCTTCAATCAAATCTAAAAATGATTAGGCTTTTCCCTGTAGTCAACAGACTTTTTTACTACTGATGTATATCGAACATTATTCAATGTTGGTTATACATTTATCTATCATGCATCTTTGTACTTGTGAACTCTGATCTGTTCACTTCTTGATCACCCACCGACATTAAATTTTGATACGTATTTTCCAGACTTGTAAAGGATTATGGATAAAACCTTCAAAAGGGTAGTAACTGAGGTTGGTCAAGTGATTAGTACTTAATGCCACCAAGAATGTCTCGTGTACAACATTGGGGGCGGGGACTGTTTATTCTCATTTTTGTGAATTAGGTTTTAAGAATTAGGTTAAAGGTTTGCTTAGTTTAATGCCTTATGTTGATAGATATGCCATGGTTCTAAAAGGGAAATATTTTATGATAGTATCATGTGCGAACCGAGAAAGTAAGTAAGGAAACGAGGTTTGACGTTCACATTCATCCAATGCATTCATGCATTTTTCTAGGGGCTTTTCATGCAGGAATGATTTTTCACTGAACAAACAAAATTCTAGCATTAGCTGCATCGAGCAAATACTTTTTTCATTTTTCTTTTCGAGTCATAACAGTGTTTATACTTTTCCATGGGTGAAATATACTAACACGGGTTCGTAACTGTAATCATGTGTTTAAAAACTTTTTACACTAAGATGAAATGTTATCTAATTATTTTCTACAAAATGCTTGACATAGTTGAATTAAGTACCATATGATTAGATAACTGTGACCCAATTTCAATGTGTAAAAGCACAACCCTACGAGATGTTTGTGTTAACCCGTTGACAATTATGACAACGAGAGCGTTTTATGTTATCTTGTATTTTATAAACACTGTGTCTTGTTGTTGATCATAATGATGAAGGTTCCTCTTTGATGATGAGTAATACCATGCTATAAAAAGCACACGTTTTGATCTGCTTTTATGGTGGAATTAATGTTGCGTTACATATCCCCACGTCCATGTTATAAAAGGTTTAGGGTCTCAGTTTTTCAAAGCGATGTTTTGTTATGACCTTTAAGGAATTGAATAGCTTTCATTGCACTCTACTTTGATCGGCCTGAAATAGTAGCTAGACAAGCACACAAATATATATACATGTTATAAAACTTCTATTTCGGATTTTAGGCCCTTAAACTATTGAATGAAAAATGAGTGCGTTATATTAAAAAAGGTTTATTATTTACTGGAAATTCACTGGAGATTTTGCAAATATATTTCTGAATAATCAATTTTTGTTCAGTTTCCTAAAATCGTGCAAAAATCACAGGTTGTAAGAACTACGAATTTATTCCTGAAATTAAGAAAAATAAGAAAAGATTCTGTTTGGTGCCCGAGAAATAATGCTATGGTCATAATGGAATTCCGAACTTGATTGAATATAAGAATGATGCCTTTACATGTGTATGTTGTGTAATTAATTGACGATATAGCTATTGTTTCGAGCTTACACAATTAAGAATAAAAACCTTTTGATCAGACAAGCCGTGTCGTTGGATTTTGCATACATATTTGAATTACGAATTTTCTATGGAGATGAAAACATTTTATTGCTGTCTGATAGAATTATTCTGATTTATCCTTTTGTGAACATTTATTTTCCTTCTATATGAAAATTTATTCAATAGAAATTTAGTTGTTATCATGTCTTTATGAAAATATCTTTTTGTTTTTTTCTGATTTCCAGGTGATAAAATGATATGAAAGTCTGAATTATGAATTATTCGACAGTTTAATATAAATGTTTTAGACATGGAATCTGATTTAGCACCTTATCTTTGTTTTTCCATTTATTTGGTCTAAATCCTTCAATTATATTACACGCTTTTTTTTATAAGAATATACTCTATAAGAATATCCAAGATGAAATTTGACAAAAAGTTAAGAATATGTTAAGAATATCGTCATCTTGAATTTTCCTTAAGTATAATATTTATCTTGAAGTTTGACTATTAAATGCACAGATTACCTTCCCATGTGAATACGTTATAACGTAAAAAGGAAGAAGTGATAAATAAAGTAGGCTATTTAATGTACATAGAACCTTGTAAAAGGCTAGAAATTGAATTAACCAAGATTTAGGGCATACATTCTGATATCCTTCCTCTTTTACATGATATGTATACTAAGAATATACTAAGAATATGCCAGGATGGATTTGGCCAAAAAGTTAGGAATAATCATCTTGAACCCAAAAAACACTATTCTTATAAAAAAAAAAGCGTGTACTTTTAGGTGAAAATTCACATTAAAGGATTAGCATGAATAATTAATGATGTTTTCATGACATGTTCATGAATATTTCAAGAGGAAAGGAGAATTAGTCTGGAACAAAATTTCATATTATTCATTTTATTTGACTGGGATTTTCTTCCTTTATCTAGCTACACGCATCTCAATAACCCAATTTCCACGAAAATTGTGTTGATCAAATCATGTTATCATATTATCATAAAACATAGTTAACAGGATATATAACAGACTATGAAAATGGGCTCATGAAATCTTTTAAACTAGGTCTAAGTAATGAGGTTTTATAGAAGAATTCATTTGTTACCCTTTTTTAACTTAAAGAATTGGTCCGACTGTTATGTTATCGCCTTGCTTTCAGCTAGTTTTTCAAAAAGAAGTTTCAAAAGATGTTCTTCCAAATGGTCAATTTTTCTCTTTTACTATTTCTAGGATGATCAGAAAGTTCTGGATTGGTTGATTGACTTGAAACTCGCAAGTTATTTTTACAGTTTTCAACTACATGGATTCGACATGATCAGTATACGTGCTATAACACCAGAGGTACATATATCTTTGCTTAGGATCATATTAAATAATTTCTTTTTTCTTTTTTTGATTTGTTTCAAGTAGGAAACTATTAAAGTTTTATGATAAAATCAAAATCTATATCAAATATAATTTTAAGGATGTGATATTTTTTTGTATGTTTTTCATTAATAGACCTGGCCTGATACTATTTGAATTACCTTGAATTTGTCCTTTTTGAAATACTTTTCATATTCCTTTTGTATAGGACTTAAATATAATGGATATAAAAAAAACAGGACACAGGAAAAAACTGCTGTCAGAAATTGCTAAATTACCTCCTGCTACAGAATTACCAAAAATGAAACCGGTAAGATAATTTAGAATTGTTTTTTAATATTTTGATTTAATATTTCGGTTTTTGTGCATGCGGTTGTATTTCGTCTCTGCTTGCTCGTCTTCTGTCTTTCTGCCTGTCTAAGTAATGCTTGTGTGTTATGTCTGACAAAGCGTTGCGTCTGGTTGTATAGAACTCTGCGTATCTGTATTAACAGTTAGTACTACCAGTATGTGTCTGCAAAAGAAAAGGGGTCTAATTTAAATGGTTTATCAATTATGGTAGGCATTTACTTCTTAGATGTGCAAATATGTTGTGATAACCGGGGAAAACTCACCTCTACCTGG